>JBBPBX010010903.1:5281-25176 GCA_038048925.1 Garcialebias charrua | reverse complement strand
TATATATAGATAGATATATAGATGTGTGTGTTAATAAAGTTTTTATGATTGTTTGTTTTCATCTGTTGTGCTTCGACTTAATCTGCTTTTATATACTCTATAAAATCTTTCAACACAGATTAGGCACAATATTAATGACTTTTTATCTTCAAGGTGATTTTTGACAGTAAAGTGATCTGTAAATAAAAATTGACTGCTCCTGTGCAGCTCTGACAGGAATCACAATGAGATTGTGCTATTTTTATTATTTCACCCCCACAACATGAAGAGATATGTCACAAATAATCAAAACAGAGAACACACAGTGCGATTTCATTATTAGTCCAAAACAGTTTACAGGTAGTCCTCGACTTACGACGGTCTCGAGTTACGATGTTTCGTGGTTACGTCGTCACGCATCTCCCATAAAAAAAAAAAAAATTGAATTTATTTTATTTTGAAAAGCTGAGTTCCGGTTACTTCCGGTTTGACGGCGCAGAAGCAGAAGCTTGACGGCAGAAAAGCAGCGGAAAAACACAAAAACCCGCTCTGGACGGAGCTTCACAGCAGAACCAGCAAAGATTAAACGCTCTGGACAGAGGTTGACGGCGGTTTTACAACGGAATACGGCAGATGGACCGAGCTGACGGCGGTTTTACGTCGTAAACAAATATTGGATGGACGGACGGAGGTAGGCCACCTTACAGCAAGCTAGTTAGCAATGTCCCTTTATGTGAATAGAGCCTGCTAGCAGGAAGGGAGGAGGGAGACAGCGCAATTCAACTTGCTCCTTCGTCTTTAAAAGCTGTGTTAGGATAGGCTAAGTGCTTGGTAACTGTACAGTACATGTACTGTATATGGGGCAGTATGTACGTATGTTCCGACTTATGACGAAATTCGCTTTACGGCACAGGAACGGATCTCCGTCGTAAGTCGAGGACTGCCTGTACTTATTACGAAGAGATTTTAAATAAATTATCTGATCTCCCTTTAAGAATCATTAGACAGAGAAAGAACAATTTATTTAACTGAAATAGGTTTATCGTTTTTTTTTTAATTTATTTTAATTATTGGTTAAAAATAAATCAGAGCAATGGTTTTAATGTCCATATGTCCTGTTCAAGTACAGACAGGAAGATTTGGGAACTTCTCTGTCCCAGAATAAAAAAATCTCTATATCAGAACATTAATAATTAAAACAGCAGAAAACAGCTATGACTCCATCATAAATGATCTAAGCCAGAATCTCTGGCAGCAAACGACGTCACCGCAGGTATGTATTACTTCAAGGAATTAAAGCCTTTAATAAATTGAATGTTACCACTGTTCAATGACCAATCTGTGAAATAAAGCCCAGATTAAATGAATCTCATTATTTTATTCATGCAGCAAAAGGATGTTGTATTGGCTTTCAACCAAATAAAACATATAAACAGTGCATCATGCTGCTGAAAAGAAAACAGCCAAAATATAATTTTCAACAATTATAGTCCACATTTACACAACTTCACCATCTGATACATTTATTACCTCTTGACAGAATTTGTTCTCAGTATTGTAAGACTGAAACAACTGACTTGATGGTATTAAGACATTTGGCTAACAGCGGCACACAGCATGATCAGCTGTCTGCAACACTGCATGATGCAGAAAGATAAAAAAAAAACACACAAATATGTTCAGTTTTAAATTAAAGGAAAACCTCTTCTAGTTTAAACTGTCCTGCAGATACATGCTATGAATAAATAAATACATGTCGTTAGGATGTAACTTATATGTACTGTACACGTTTTTGACACATCAGCTTTAGATACGTTTAGCATCCAGTGTGTCAAATAAGTGGGAGAGCTGACTGTAAAAATAACAGTAAGGCCTGAAAATATCAATTTAAGACTTGATAAAATCTTAAAACAGATCAATAAGTCATCATTTAAATCAATGAGTGAACTGAAGAGAAAACTTACAACAATCACACACTTAACCACATCTTCTGTTAGTGACACCATCTTTAAACAAAACGATTCCCAGAGACGTCAGCTGAGCAAGATTTTAGTGTTGTGTGAAAACCATAAGACAGGACACTGAAGAATGTGTGTTCTGTTGAACTAGAAGCTGGAAATACTCAGTACTTTGTTAGACAGGACAGCCTTTAAGTATTCTGCAGATTGGCCATGTGGTGTAACTGAGCACAAACTTGTCCTTGAGAAATAATTCCTCCAAATAACATTAAAAATGTAAATTATACGAGCAGAGGTGAGCATAAACACTCACATACAGACAGAGCATTTAGCACAGCAACAGTTAAATGTAAGATTTATTTAATTACAGATGGGTTTATAAATTCATTGAGACATTAGAAAACACGAAACGCGCAACACAAACGCCTGAAGGTAGTTTTATGATTTGACCATTTCCTGGATCCACAGGCGAGTCTTCATATCTGGAGTCCACCTTCCTTCTGATCTGGCACCTTATCCTGTTTCCTCTCAGTCATCCGTGCACATCGTGGGCACGTGGTGGAGTTGTCATAGTAACAATCTCTAAAGACACACAGCAAATCAAAGTGATTATTTTCCGTTCCGTTAACGTGCTGCTTCCTTCACACGAAAGTCCAACGTCCGGACAAGAGAGCGCATGAAACAAACCCTTTTATTTATTTTATTTCTTTGAAATCACTTCTGAGGTGTTTCTTTTTCATTACGGCTCCATTTTAAACCATTTAAATATCGAGATAACAGTTGTTTGTTGTGGTTTGAAGGTCGGAGGCGACTAACCTGTGGAATACAGCCGAGCAGTCCTGGCACACCAACGTATGACTGTCGAAAGGAAACAAGATGTCCCCCTCCTTACAGAGCTCACACACAAATCCTTTGGCCTGACAGCGCTACACACACACACACATATATATATATATTTAGCGAACATACAAGAAGGACAACGTTTAAAAAAAAAAGTTTCACAAAGGTTTCACTCTTGACAGATTCAATATACTTCATCCCACACTACTGATGTTTCAAAGCCCCTCACCAGAAATTGCAAACTTTTATATAAAAATTGTTTACAATCAAACGAATTGAAGCACTACATCCTAAAATTATGTTTTTGAGCAACTGAATGCTGTTAAATGCAAAGATAATTTACGAAACTCCAAACACCTCTAACCAACATACAAGACTGAACTACAGTACTCCTCTTTACAAGTCTCTATTTAAAGTTTACACTTAAAGGCAAATAAATAATTGACTGGCTTGTAAAATTAAATATACAGCTGTAACGTGTTTTCAGTCGATGATGTAGTGTGTGTGTTAATATAAAACATCATGTGGACAAACCTGTATAACAACTTGTGGTTTTCTTTTGTTTAAATGTAATTTATGCCAGTAACGTAATTGAGACACAGAAGCTCACTATGTAACTTTGTAGTGCAGTCTGTAACTTTTCTAACAATATATTTTTAACATATTTCTTCACTCTGTCACTATCTACTGACAGACTGGTGTTAGACAAAGTAATCTCTGAAAAAAACTATAGTCCCCTTGCTTCTCTATCAGCATTTATAAAAACACTAAAAACACAGAGTGACCCGCCGTTAACCAGCCAATAAAAACAGAGTTTGTAACCAGCCAATAAAAACAGAGCTTGAATTTGAATCAGCCAATAAAAACAGAGTTTGTGACCAGCCAATAAAAACAGAGCTTGAATTTGAATCAGCCAATAAAAACAGAGCTTGAATTTGAATTTCAGCAGAGCAAGGGGGGCAGAGCCATATATGGCTCTGAGGGGGAGGGACCAGAATGCTTTGTCTGTTGAAAATATTTCTAAGTTCTGTGCTCTACAGAAAGTTACACATAGCACCTTTAAGAGAGACCTGTTTCAATTGAGCTTACAAAATAAAATTATATTTATATACTGTAGTTTAAATGATACAATCTAAACCTTAAAACAGTTGTACACTAGGGCTGAACAATTAATTACATTTGCAGTAATATCACAATATGATTTTCTAATCGCAAAGGCTGCAATTTGACTGGTCACGTGATCTGGTCACGTGACTTGCGAGTGAGTAGAGCGGAGCAGAGCAGGGAGCAGGAGAAGTCAACACTGCGTTTTAACCGGTTGCACGATGGCGTCAGGCTCGACAGAAGCTGATACATCTGAACGTTTGGTACCAAAGAGCAGCAGCACGTCCTTTGTTTGGAATTATTTTGGCTATTAAAAAAAAGATGCTGTGCAACGACCTGCCTGGCTTCTGTTGCTACCTCTCGAGGTAACACCACAAATCTTTATCAACACTTTAAAAAAAAACACCACAAAGCCATGGATCAACCAGTTGGCTGATGACGTGAGCAGCTGGTTTCGGCTGTCATCAGCAAACTGCTTGATCCACTGTGAGAGGGTGCTATTTATAAGACTGAGCTGAATACAGCAGCTCAGACTGAGGAAGTCTTTCGGACGAAAGGTTTCTACAGGTTTTTTTTTATGTCCAGAGGACCAGACTTAGCTTTTTTAGATTTACTACAATTACTTTATTTAGTAAAGTAATCAGTCTCAAAGTATAATTTTTTTTAATCCTTCTGTTAAGATTGAAAAAGTCTGCACGTAATACAGAAAAGGAAAAAAAAAATCACCACAAAAACTAAAGTGCAGGGGCAGTTCCCAAATGGCGAAGTGGTTAGAGATGGTGGGCCTGTGATCGGAAGATGGTCGGATCAAGCCCCGGTCATTTATGTATAGAGCGCATCATAATGCATTGCCTTCTAATATCCAAAATAATTATGTGAAAAGATCCAGTAATTATAATCTTAAGGGGAAAGATGTTTTTCTTAAACCGCAATTCAGAACCAGTTTGAAGGGAAGATCTACCATAATTCAAGGTGTTAGACTGTGGAACGATTTAGAGTTATCTGTTAAGGAAGCTAAATCTATCTCAATATTTAAGAAACTGGTAAAAGTCCATATGCTAAAAATATATATATGAATGTATTTCATGAAAAGTGTTAGATATTTGAAATATTGCTTGAGTTATTTACTTGTTTTGACAATTTTTTGAACATGTTTATTTGAATGGTTTATTGGATAAAAAAGGAGCAGATATAAGATTTTTTCTTCATCTGCTGCCTTTCATTTTATATATACTATGTTTTGTAGTTAAAGATGTTATTTGTTATGTTATGTATTTTAATTTTGTTATGAAATGAATAAAGACTTCTAAAAAATATATATATATATATGTGGATGGAAAAAGGTGAAACACACACACATGCCTCCACCCTCATTCGCCCCACTCTGGGCCCCTGAGCAAGGCCCCTGAGCAAGGCCCTTAACCCCCACCATCTGCTCCCTAACAGGTCTCTCTTGAAAATGAGTTCTCGTGGCTCAGTGAGACTACCTGGATAAATAAAGGGTAAATGAAAAAAAAAATTTTAAAGCTTAAGATCTGCATAAATGTAACCTACAAGAAAAATATGTTGCCTTTAAATGAGCTATAACTTCCAAAACGTGTGACAAATGCTGAAAACAAATGAAATGCAGCTGATCAGAACAGACATCAGACAACTTCCTGATCCTCAGGAAAGTAGATGGTCTCGAGGTTTGAGCTGCACCGTTCCCAGTCGCTGTTCGTGCACAGTCAGACTCGGGTAAGGCTCCGCAGTCCGACTTGGTCCATGCATAGTCAGTGTTTCCCCTACCATTATACAAGCAGTGCAGTCCCTGCCGCGTCAACAGAACCGAGCGCAGACTACTGAACCGAACTGCGTTCACCCCCGCCCCACTGACGTAGATCCAAGTTAGCAGCGTGCTAGCTACAAAGCTAAAAGCAACGTCTTCTCTCACGCTGAATCCTCACGCTGACCGGCTCAAAAACTGTTGGGACAATCAGCGCTCAGCTCAGATGTGTCTGTTCGTGCCTTCACCTTTACAATTTGAACATCGCTGCATGACCCACGTGAGCATAATCTGCTGACCACTGTGTGGTGGGATGAGATATTTACACCATGAAATTAGCATATCATGATATTTATTTTCCCAGGCAAGTTTTTTTACCGGTACAGGTAGTCCCCGATTTACGAGCGAGATCCGTTACAACGAGGCGCTCGTAAACCGGAAATCTCGTAATTTGGAACGGTTGCCATGTCGCTCGTAAGTCCGAAATTTCGCTCGTAAATTGGAACGGTTTCGCTAGCGCGACTACAAACACTCTATTTTCATCCAAAAACTGCTTATGAGTGCATAAAAATGATCGGAAACGTGTGTCCATATGCTTAGCTAACTAACTGTGGTGAAAAAACACATGAAAACTCAGTATTTTTTGCGTTTTTTCCAAAAATTCGCCAGCTCGTAAGTCTGGAACCTCGTAGATCAGAGCGCTCGTAATTCGGGGACTACCTGTACTATCGTGAACAATATGATATGGCCCATCATGTCTTGAAAGACATGATGCCCATTAATATAGTAGCCAAGACTGGGTTTACAGCTTTGGTAAACACAATGGAGAAGCGGTATAGAATGCCCTCGCGCACACATTTTAGCCAAGTTCTATCCCAGAGCTACATAAAAAAATGCAGAAACAGAGTTGCAGCGGGGCTGAAAACAGTGGATTTTTTTTTGCAACTGAAACATGTTGATTTATTGCTTGTGTTCGTTGAAAAATACATGAGAAAAAGACATTGAAAAACAATTGCATATTAAATCCCAATATTGATGTAAAAGATCGCTATTAGAATATTTTCCAAAATTGTTCAGCCCTATTGTACAGTGAAAAGTCTGAACATAGGATCAATTCTAAACAGGCATTTGCAAATTCAATGTCAAAAATTGTCATCACTTGATACAAAACATTCAAAAAAAAGGTACAGTCTTATCAATTCCTTCTTACTGTCAAAATATTTAATGTACAGCTGTTCTCTAAATAACAGCTTAAAACTTAGTTTACATTTATGGTTTAAAAAACGAGCCTATTTTAATTTTTTGTTGAAAAAAATGTTAAAATGTCATATTTTAATTCTCCGTTACAGTATGAGCTCACCTCACAGTCTAGTTTGATGTGTTTAGCAAAAGTTGTGTGGATCTCAGTGAGGGAACAGCTGAGTCTGCCGTTGGAGATGTCGATCAGATCCTGCAGCGAGTACATGTCATCATTCTCCACAAAGTGCTGTCGATCTTGTAGCTGACGAACAAACAGTGTATTTAGTGACTTGTTCTCATAATGAGATATCAACATAGCGCATGTCAACAACCTGAGAGCAATAATATATGTCACCCACAAGGTGGCGGTGTTACGAAACATTTTTACAGCGGTCAGCGTGAATAAGAATTCAAACAAAGCTCTGAGAGTTATTTGGTAAATAGATCATTTAAATAGTTACTGACTTGAAGTAGCAGCCGAGCTTCCATTGCCTCTTTGCAAGTTAAAAAATAGGGTTTCATCAACAGGATATCCTGACGGAGTTTCTGTAAGAAGCACCGAAAGACAGAAGCACACAGATTATCTTAAAGGTGCAGTCTGCAGTTTCTGTAGTGCAGTCTGTAAGTTTTCTAAAAATACATTTTTAACATATTTCTTCACTCTGTCACTATCTCCTGACAGACTGATGTTAGACAAAGTAATCTTTGAAAAAAACTATAGTCCCCTTGCTTCTCCGGGTGTTACTAAAAGCATTTCTAAAAAGCCACAGTGACATGCCGTTAACCAGCCAATGAAAACAGAGTTTGTAACCAGCCAATAAAAACAGAGCTTGAATTTGAATCAGCCAATAAAACCAGAGCTTGAATTTGAAGTGCTGCATTCTACAGAAACTGCAGACTGCACCTTTAATGCAAAGAGCTGCAAGTTCTCTCTCCCTGCATGTTTGTAACATTTCAAACGAAAGTGCATGTTTTCTTCACTAATTATCATTTTCCTGCACAAAGGATAAAGGGTAGTATCCTGATGCATGCTATTATTTAGATAAAGGATAGTAGCTCTTTTCACATAACAGTTGTGCCTCAAAGCTGCTGTTGTTCCATCTCGATCGTACAAACTCAGCTTTATGTCAATGTGTGCTTACACCAAACAAGGGGAGTGAAAACATCTTTGCTTGGAGAAAAGTGCGGCACATCCTAACTCACACTACTGTACACATCACCACCAACTCCAGCCTGTGACTGCCTCTGTTGGCAGCTAAGAGGCAACTCAGCAGTGGAAAAACCTTCTTTCTCCATCCCGTTGTCTTATTTTCACATGCTAATGCTCAACAATGGTGTATAAGTCCAGGTTTAAAAGCTGTTGTGTGAAAAGGGCAATAAAGAGTCGTCAGCGTGCCAAAGACTAAAAACTCCACATTAAGATATGGACACATCTGCAAATAAACTAATGTCTTTATAGAAAACTACATTCCTTTTGAAGGCCTTCACTCAACTTCCAAAAAACTCAAACTACTCACCCTGATCTCAACCAGTTCCTCCACAAAATTGAAGAGCAGCGGGTTGATTTCTTTCAGCTTTAACACCGGACGCGGCATCATAAGTGCCAAATAGCGCAACGAGGAGCGACAGACCTGAAACAGAATCATATTGTTACTTTAGCCCACTTCACTTTTCATTTGACCTGTGTGCTCACAGCTAAAAAGGAATATGGTAATTTATCATTTTAAAAGTTTACTGATCATTGCAGCGATAATGGAACGTTATCAAAAACACACATTGTACGGTAATGTGAAATACCCAGTGATTTGAGAGTAACGCTCCTTCAGTCCTGAATTAAAATTTTAAGAAAGGGTTGTAAAATCTTCTTAGCTTCCATAAACTAATATTTCTATTAGACACAGGAATGTAATTCTGTTTAAATGTCACTGAATATTGTGGATTTATTTTTTCAAATCTGACAAGCTCCTTCGTTGATCTACTGACAGCTCAAAGTTTGTGTGGTATTCCTTCTAAACAGCAAACTGATGAGATTAGAGGGTCTAAAGTTTATTGAGTGCTTCTATACAGTATGATAGAGTTTGTACATTTCTTCTGTTTGCGCCTTGTACAAATTAAAAAAGAAACAGGCTCAAAAATCCAGGTAGATAACAACAAATGGGATATGGTTGGCAGGCCGCAGACTGACGACGTCCTCTGGATAGAGGATGAAACGTTTCTCACTTAAAAGAAACTGGTCCAGATGACATGATTTAACCTTTTTCTTATACAAAATGGTCATATTACTACAGCTGCAGATGTGGATCTATTTTAGAGGTAAAACAGTAAAGTATACAGCCTGATCCAATTGTGTAATCCATTTTGAGCTTTTTTTTAATGAATATATAATATTCACAAGTCAACACTTAACTGGTGCATTCCATTTGTACCGAGTTCCAAGTCAGGAAGATCAGCAGAAGATGAGTTACGCTGCATGTGATCATTTACAACGACACAAGCAAAGTGAGAAATTCAACTAGGTGCCATCATAAAAAGAGACGTGTCATTTCACCACATAAACTGCTGACAAACTGCTCCAAGCACCTGATGTTCTGGAAAAAATAGCTGAGTCCCAGTTGAAGTGCTTCCTGAAGGACCACGCTATCCTTGAGTTATTCCAATCTGGCTTCAAACCTCTCCACCGCACTGAAACTGCCCTACTGAAGGTTTTTAATGACATCTTATCCACAGATTCTGTGCTGCTTGTCCTATTGGACCTTACATTCGCTTTTGACACCACTGACCATGAGATCCTCATTGCTAGGTTGAAGCAGTGGGTGGGCATCACAGGATCAGCCCTCAATTGTTCAGATGCTACCTCACTGACAGGCCGTTTTGTGTTTCCATCAAAGATTTTAGTTCTGCAGCGGCAGCACTTAAATGGGGGGTTCCGCAGGGGTCCATCCTGGGTCCTCTCCTATTCTCTTTATACCTGCTGCCACTTGGTGCTATTTTCTGGAAACACAACATACCTTTCCACTTCTATGCGATGACTGTCAAATTTACTTCCCCCTAAGACACAATGGTACATGCTCTATTCAACCTCTGCTCGACTGCCTGGCTGACATCAGGGACTGGATGGCTTTAAATGTCTTAAGTTTCAATTAAAAGAAGTCTGAAGCCATGTTGTTCCCTCCAACGACACGATCACGAACCACTGCATCGACCTTTCTGCTCTAGCCCTGTCAGAAAAACAAAAAGTCACAAATATGGGAGTGATAATGGATCCTTCCATGAAACTCAACAGTCATGTAAACATGACCGTTAAATCCTGTTTTTTCCAGCTGAGGCGACTGTCTTATGGTGCATTCAGACCTAACAGCGTTTCAACGGCAGGAGCGTCCAGCTTACATTCAAAGTCAATGGGGGACGCGCTTCCAGCCGCGTCTTGGCGTCGGGCGTCACGTCACGTGCGTGTTGAGCATGCTAGAAAGCGTTTTTCCGTGCACGTGAACCCGCGTCAGCCTCCAAACCACGCATTCACCATGTTGAAGATTTCGCCGTTCAAACTTTCAAACGCCGTTCAACTCTCCCTGATTGGTTGATCAGGGAGAGTCGGGGGGAGAAGAGAGGGGGAGAGTCCCTATGTGACGCGGAAACGAGGGGGCGGGGGTATTGCGCAACTATGTGACGTATTGTTTGTGGGACACAGAAAAGACCCGCAAGGTCGTGTACTATGGAAGAGAAACTCATTGTAGCTGTGTGTTCGCGACAAGTCCTTCACGACCAGTCAAGTCTGCTCTACAGAGACAGAAATAAAAAGCTCCTCGCCTGGCGGAGTGCAGTGAGGACTCGGTATACCGGTAAGCTCCTCCCACACACCCTGCAGCAGTTTCGCGTTCAGGTCTGGACACCAAGTGCGTCCACTTGCGTGCGTGATGAGCTTTTTGGAAGTTGAAACGCTGTTCGGTCTGGATGCACCATAAGCTGTAGCCCATATTATCCAAAAATAACCTGAGACAGTAATACACACATTTATTACATCTAGCTTGATTACTGCAATTCACTCCTGTTTGGTATCAGTCAGACCACCATTGCATGACTACAACTGGTCCAGAATGCAGCAGCCCAATTTTTAACCAGTACAGGCAAAAGAGAGCACATTACACCAGTCTTGGCCTCACTGCACTGGCTACCTGTTCATCTTCAAATCCAGTTCAAAATTCTCCTGTACCGGTATGTCTACAAATCGCTGAACAGTCTCACCCCCGCCTATCTCTCTGATTTGCTACAGCCGTATGTCCCACCACGTGCTCTGAGGTCAGCGGACCAGTTACTTCTCACAGTTCCAGGAACTCATCTTAAGCGCAGAGGTGACAGGGCCTTCTCTGTAGCAGGCCCAAGACTTTGGAATGAGTTACCTCTGCTCGTCAGACAGGCAGTCCCTCTCCCTCGGTTTTCAAATCCCGTTTACAGACCCACTACTATTCCGTTACTTTCAACACCAGATGATCTGTGTTTGGTCGTAATATTTATTATCTGCGACGATTTTGTCTATATTCTGTTTTTTTACTCCATTTTGTATGTTGCCTATGTGTTGCATGTTGTTTTTCTGTTTGTACAGAACTTTGGTTGGCCTTGTCGCTGTTTTAAGTGCTCTATAAATAAAATTGTATGGTGTGGTAACATGTTGATTGTATTTGTGTGTGGCTGCTGAGGATACCTTGCGTGGTTCAAACTCCCAGTTGTGAATGACACGAGCAGGTATGACGGCGGTGTCGTTCCAGTGGCACGTGCTGCAGTAGTACTGGCCTGTGTAGTCACACTGTCGGGCCTCACTCGGTACACCCCCTTAAAGATAAATGTGCTGCATTATAGTCAAGCTACTTGAATAAAAGGAAAGCATGAACTTAGTAAAATATCAAACCACATCTCAGCTCAGAGATCCTGGTTGTAAGTAATGCAGCTGGGAGCAGCTGTTTCTAAGCAGGCAGAGTAACATCCAGGGTGTTTGTTCAAGGTTCTTTATTGTCATTCGCATCACATGTGGTACATGAGGTGGAATGAAATTGTGTACTCAAGTTCACACCCCAAAAAAGCAATCTATAAAGTATAAATAAAAATAAACAGTATACAGGTAGTCCCCGATTTACGAGCGAGATCCGTCACAACGAGGCGCTCGTAAACCGGAAATCTCGTAATTTGGAACGGCCGCCATTTCTCTCGTAAATCCGGAAATCCGCTCGTAAATTGGAACGGTTTTCGCTAGCGCGCCTAAAAACACTCTATTTTCATCTAAAAACTACTTTTGAGTGCATAAAAATGATCGGAAACGTGTGTTTATATGCTTAACTAACTAACTGTAGTGAAAAAACACATGAAAACTCAGTATTTTTTTCGTTTTTTCCAAAAATGTGCAGCTCGTAAGTCTGGAACCTCGCAGATCAGAGCGCTCGTAAATCGGGGACTACCTGTACTGTACAAGGATCAAAGATATACACTAACAATAATAATATAAATAAGGTGTACCGGTAGTAAACATTTTTTTAATTTGTCAAAACTTGTAGTTCTCGTCTAAATCTAAAGCATCATCATCATCATTATCAGCTTTAACACAGCCACAGCTGAAACAAAGTGCTGAACATCAGTTACAAACAAGATAAAAGAAAGCATAAAAACAGAGCTACAAAACTAAGCACACAGTGAGCATGCATCAGGGTAAGCACACAGTGAACTAAAAACTCAATTTCACACATTAACAGCAATTTATTAGATATTGCAAATGTCTTAAAAAAAACAACAACACACATACTAATTCTCTGTTCAATTTAACAATTTATATCACCGAATGTTTACCATCTACGAAAGCCCTTTAATATTAAAAACGTTGCAAAAAATTTTTTCTTTCCCAAACCTACTGAACTTTGTAAAATTGAACTCACTCAGTGAAATAGGTGCGCGACATTCTGCACAACGGTAGTCCTGACGATCGAGTCCTATTTCTGGACAGATACTGAGTTCATACTCCGACTGATGGCTCACCTTTGACCTGACACAGGGCTTTGTGATCAGGTTCATGCACTTACTGTGGCAACGATAATAGCAACCTGAAAAACAAATGCACAACGACAAAGTCATGGCAGGAGCTGAAATTAAACTAACTGTACGTTTTAGCAGTCAGCTAAAGTGACTATCCCAGTCTCTCACTGGCTCAGATACCGGTACATGAAAAGCTGGTTCAGTACAACTCAAAAGTTTTTGAAAAGTACAAAAGCAAATCAAGTTTTTATTTTTATTCCTGTGAGAGAAACAACTATATACTGTGTTAAATTAGCCACCTAACCTAATTATTCTGAAGTTTTCTTGAACAAACTCAGGTTTTTCCAATGCTCTTCCTCTTCTGCAGAGCCTGTTGCCGACAGTTTAATTTCCTCATTCTTACAATTGGTTTTAGATCTAAAAACTGCCTAAAATTTGTTATAAGTTCACAACACAAACACTTTACCGTATTTAAAATGATCATCAATATAAATTTTACAGCAAGAAGGTTGCAGATTCACTTCCCTGCCTAAGGTCTTCCTGTGTGGAGCTTACATGTCCTCCCCATGCATGCAGAGGGAGGGATTTTATTAAGACAGTTTTACAGCATTAAAACTTTAATGGATATTACTGTAGTGTTAAATAAACAAATCTACGTTAAAATCAAAAAGGCGTTCAATACAAGATCAAGTGGACTTTATTTGTTGCAAAAGACATTTCGACCCCTATCCAGGGGGCTTTTTCAATTCACTGAAAACAAACTGTGAGCGTGTGGAGTTATAACAGTCTAAAGAATCACGCACCATCATATGTAAATTGTAGGCTGAGGTAACACATACATGTAAATTGACAGATCACACCTTAACAGTAAGGGGTTCCCTTGAGGTCTCTGACAAATCTACGTTAAGTTTCACATGAGATAACAATAGTGATTTTTGTAATGTGGAATGTTTCTTCTGACAAGATGGTTGTAGTGAAGTTGGAAACCACTTCCAGGTAAAACTACATCTACACGTGGTTTAAAAGTGAGTTTCTGAACATGCATTTATTTAAGTTTTTTGTGTTTTCATATCAACCATTATCAGCATTAAACTGTGCAGTTTTTTTTTATCTATACAAGAGGTCTAAAAGCTTGCCAATAATTTGAGCTTTATTACTTTTTCAACAACCTAAGATTGGAAACTATTGTTACTTGATGTGTCAATCAAACACAAAAAAGCTGGATTTTAGCAGTTCAGCTTTAACGTCTACTTGGGGACAGTCAATCTGAGGTACAAACCGGATTCCAAAACGGTTGGGACACTAAACAAATTGTAAATAAAAACTGAATGCAATGATGTGGAGATGGCAAATGTCAATATTTTATTCGTAATAGAATATATATGACAGATCAAAAGTTTAATCTGAGTAAATGTAACATTTTAAAGTAAAAATATGTTAATTCAAAATTTCACAGTGTCAACAAATCCCAAAAAAGTTGGGACAAGTACAAAGTAATAAGTGGCTGGAAAAAGGAAACTGAGCATGTAACGAACAGCTGGAAGACCAATTAACACTAATTAGGTCAATTGACAACATAATTAAAAAGAACTTCTCAGAGTGTCAGTGTCTCTCAGAAGCCAAGATGGTAAGAGGATCACCAATTCCACCATTGTTGTGCAGAAAGATAGTGCAGCAATACCAGAATGGAGTTACCCAGCGTATAATAGCAAAGACTTTTAAGTTATCATCATCAACCGTGCATAACATCATCAATGTGAGGATTTCACCTGTTTCTCACCTGATTCTCTTCTTAATTGTCCACAGGTGTCTTCCTCTTGTCTCATTAGTGATCAGTATTTAGTCTCTGTGACTTCACATGAAGAGGCAGTTGGGTTCCTGACTTCAGAGGAGAAGGAGCTGGGTTGCTGCAGAGGAAAGTCCTTGCACATGACGTTAATTGAGCATTGTCCTCCCATGGTGTCATGATCTGCTGGTCTGCTTTGAGCTTTGTCTGCACCAAGGGTCCCCTTTGGGGGCCTGGTAAGTAATTGCTGTTCCTTCAGTGATTTATCCTGTGTGATGTTTGTGCAGTTCACTAATTGTCATTTTTGTCTTTCCGAGCCATCTGGTCATCATGCTTGTGGGTTCCTCCGTCGGCGCCGGCCGGTCCAGGTCCAGATTCCAGCTAGAACCGGCCCTGGCGTCCAGCTCGTCCAGTGAGTCCAGCTCCTGCGCGGATCGTGACAATCAAAAGATTCAGAGAATCTGGAACAATCGCTGTGCGTAAGGGTCAAGGCCATAAAACTCTACTGGATGCTCGTGATCTCCGGGCCCTTAAATGTCACTGCACCTCAAACAGGAATGCCACTGTCAAGGAAATAACAGAATGGGCTCAGGAATACTTCCAGAAAGCATTGTCAGTGAACACAATCCACCGTGCCATCTGCCGTTGCCAGCTGAAACTCTACAGTGCAAAGAGGAAGCCATTTCTAAGCAAGCTCCACAAGCTCAGACGTTTGCACTGGGCCAGGGGTCATTTGAAATGGAGTGTGGCAAAATGGAAGACTGTTCTGTGGTCAGAGGAGTCCGATTTGAAGTTCTTTATGGAACAGTGGGACGCCATGTCATCCGGACTAGAGAGACAAGGATAGACCAAGTTGTTATCAATGCTCCGTTCAGAAGCCTGCATCACTGATGGTATGGGGTTGCATGAGCACTTGTGGCATGGGCAGCTTGCATGTCTGGAAAGGCACCATTAAAGCTGGGGTCTGCGATATTTGAACACTCTGGGACTTAGAAATATTTTCAGCGCAGAAAAGCATTCTGCTCCCTCCTCTCAGAGCTATATATGGCTCTGAGGGGAGGGAGCAGAATGCCACAGTGCTCCGCTGAACTTGGGATCTGCTCCGCCCCCTGCTGTGTGTCTGCTCAGAGCCGCTGCGATATTCTGTGTTTATGGTAATAAAACCTTCTAATAAAATAAAATAAAACCATGGAGCGCTAGTCCTACAACACAAAATCCAGCAGAAATCATCAGAGGTTCACGAAGCAACGTTTGGACATGATTTAATTCGCTCGTGACTTCCTCATGTCTCAGCGCTGGTCTGGAATGTGTGGAATGCTCCACCTCCTCCTGTCTCTGCGCTCCGAAGTTCTGTGTTTATATGATAATATAACTGTTTAAAAAATATAATAAAAACACGAATCACTCATCCTACAACACAAAAACCAGAAGACATCAGCAGAGGTTCACGAAGCAACGTTGGACATGTTTTAATTCGCTCGTGAGTCGTGACAAATCCATTTCCTCGTCAGTGAAGGATGAAGCGATCACTTGACTTTTGGCAAAAAAACTAAATAAAAGTCCAGCTCTGGGATAAAGAAGGGATATTTAATACATTTTGTGTCACATAAAAAACAGTCCTGCATCGCTTTGCAATCCTTTGAATGAGAACGAGCTGCGGCTGGGACAGGTGGGGGCGTGGGTTGGGGCGTGACAAACAACTCTGTTTTTATTGGCTGTCAGTGTCCTGGTCACTCTTGTGTTTTCAGTGTTTTTATAAATGCTGATAGAGAAGCAAGGGGACTATAGTTTTTTTCAGAGATTACTTTGTCTAAAATCAGTCTGTCAGTAGATAGTGACAGAGTGAAGAAATATGTTAAAAATATATTGTTTGAAAAGTTACAGACTACATTACAATCTTACATACCCCAGCTTTAATGCAGAGAATATGTTCAGGTTCTAGAACAACATATGCTCCCATATAGACATCATCTCTTTCAGGGAAGACCCTGCATTTTTCAACAAGATAATGCCAGACCACATTCTGCAGCAATCACAACATCATGGCTACGTAGGAGAAGGATCCAGGTACTGAAATGTCCAGCCTGCAGTCCAGATCTTTCACCTATAGAGAACATTTGGCGCATCATAAAGAGGAAGGTGCGACAAAGAAGGCCCAAGACGATTGAACAGTTAGAGGCCTGTATTAGACATGAATGGGAGAGCATTCCTATTTCTAAACTTGAGAAACTGGTCTCCTCTGTCCCCAGACGTCTGTTGAGTGTTGTAAGAAGAAGGGGGGATGACACACAGTGGTAAAAATGGACTTGTCCCAACTTTTTTGGGATTTGTTGACGCCATGAAATTTTGAAACAACATATTTTCCCTTAAAATGATACATTCTCTCAGTTTAAACTTTTGATCTGTGACTTGTGTTCTATTCTGAATAAAATATATGTTGGCACAATTTGTTTAGTGTCCCAACTTTTTTGGAATCCGGTTTGTACATGAAGAGTGCAATGAAAACAATTTAACAGTGTTAATTTAGACTCCTCTAATTGTTGTCGTTATTTTTTAAGAATACAGTTCAACTCCATTGGATTAAAACAGTCCCTCTATAATTTATTCATCTGTAGCATGTTGAGTTGTGAATCTTCACAACTCAGGCTGTTTGAATCAGAAATAAGTCATTCTATTCAAATCATGATGGTGTGTTTTGTTGTCTTTGGTATCCTTCGCTGTAACAGGGTTCGCTTCTTGCGGCTTCACTGTGTTGCGGGTTTTTTAAACTAGATTTTTTAAATATTGTGTGTACTGTACATGCTACTTTTTTTTTTTTCAACGTTTATTTACTGTACGTGTATACAGGCTAGCCTCATTGAGCCACGGGGACTCATTTGCAAGAGGGACCTGTTCCAGACAGAACATATAAAGTACAGACAACAAAACAGTAGACAATGACAACAATAAACTACAGTAAAAATGCAGTTAAAACAAGAGTAGTGTACAAAACAATAAATCAGGGTGCCATAAAAACAGGGTGAAATACTAAAAACAATCGTCGACCTGGGGAAGTGAGTTTAAAGTGTCCCTGACATGATTTTTTTACTATGCATAAAATTGCTCAAAATATATATCTTTTATCATTCAACTATGTTCATTTTTGCAAACAAACTTATAAATATATTTAGTTTTGCTTTAAAAGTGATTTTAAACTTTGCGCCGTGTTTAATCAGGGGAAATCCGATTACACGTGAATGCAACATCTGTGACGTAAAATCGGGCAGAGGGCTCTGGTCTCTTTAATAGCGGACAATTTAAAACCCGACGAATTTAGCAATCTATGTGAAGATTTGAGATATTTGTCTTCAGTTTGGGAAGCAGAAAATAGTTCGGGTGATGGAACAAGAAACAGCAGGATCTAATTTAGGTCTGCAGCCGTATGAGACTTACCTTCAGGTGGAGCGAGGCGGTGGGGCTCCGAGGGGGACAGCTTTGTTTGTTTAGTCCAGTCTTGACAAAGTATTTCATCTTTTGGTAAAGTGAAAAGGCTCACTTGTTCACTGATGATATTAGAACACCCAAATGCGACACAACGTAATGGCATTTTTCAAGTTATACAAACAAAAAAAACGCGATCTTCAGCCGAGCAGCAGACACACACACACTGACAAGCCCTGGGCTGCCTGATTTTACGTCACAGATGTTGCATTCACGTGTAATCATATTTCCCGTGAATAAACACGGAGCGAAGTTTAAAATCATTTTTAAAGCAAAATTAAATTGATTTATCATTTTGTTTGCAAAAACGAACATAGTTGAATGATAAAAGATATATATTTTGAGCAATTTTATGCATAGTTAAAAAATCATGTCAGTGAGGCTTTAACCCCCAAGTCCCCCGATCTGAGCTCTGAAAGAAGGTTAGTGGGTTTTTTTCTCTGAACTCTGTTCAAGCTCCCAGTTCTTCCACAGCCATTAACTCATCCTCTTCCTCCTCAGACTTTCCAGTACGTTTCTACAGACGTGTGCTGACTTCCGCCAGGCTTTTCAAAATAAAGTTTACTACTCTGTATCTGGTGGAATTTTCGGGTTCTCTGCTAAATTCATTACAGTTAATAATAGAGTGGGAAGGATTTGTAGGAGTGTGGGAAGGATTTATATAATCAAGTAAATATAACGCCGTTACGTCGCAGATTTACACCTATCGCAGGGGTCTCTGGAAAGTAACTCCAATACTACAGCAATAGGTGAGGGATCACTGTACGTTTACATCTCTACAGTGCCTGTTCAGTGTATAGTGTGTCTCACCTGTGCAGGTATACCAGGTCTGGATGAGACCCCAAATGATGGCACTACACTTGTCACATGTCTGCTTTACACTCTTGCTCTTCTCTTTTGAAAAGCGGTGCTCCAGTATGACTCTCAGATTAGGCTCATCCTCTTCTGGGTCCTTCGAAAAGAAAAATACAAAAGAAAACTCAACCTTCCATTTTCATTTAAATGCTTCACATAAAATGTTTCACAAAGATGTTGTGGAAGTTATGAGTACTGGATAACATACCTCAATCCTTATTTAATTCTAAAAGGGCCCAAAACAGCAACATGTACAGCTAATGAAAGCTTATATTTGAATACAATCTAAAATATTTAACCATTTTACATTAAGTGTTGTTATGAATATTAAATTAAATTAAATTAAAAAATACTTTTATTAACCCCAAAGGGAAATTAAATGTTGATGTAACTCGTTATCCTTGTTTCATTAAGCGATGTTATAGATACTGATGGCTGTAGGCAGGAAGGATCTCTTGTATCGGTCCGTCCCACAGTGGATCCGAAGAAACTGGCTGCAGATGTTGTCCGATCCGTCCACCCAGACTCAGCTGGCCTCTCGGTTCCCCCAGGCTGCAGGACCACCCGAATATCAGACAGAACTCCCACCAGAGCGATGGCCACTCCTTCCAGCAGCCTGCCGAGCTCCTCTTGGCCACAGACAGTCGGCTGCAGGTTCTGGGGGACGATTCCAGTCCTTCTGTTGTCATGAGCCATGTTTCTTGCCAGTTCCAAGATCTCCTTAGGATCTTAGAATCTCAGTGGTTCGGCACTTGAGCACAGCCAGCAGATACACGGGAATGCATGAACGGAGCCTCTTTTTCAACTCATTTGAGATTTGAGGCTGTAGTTGTGATATTATTTGAGCTTGCTGAAATGGTCATTCAACCTAAAA
>JBBPBX010010902.1:2980-56995 GCA_038048925.1 Garcialebias charrua | reverse complement strand
CAAGACAATCCCATAAATGATAATGTACAAAATGTAAAAAAATGAAAGGTAGCAGAAAGAAGAATAAATCTAAATCGCTTTGTCATTAAATAACTCCTTCACATTATACTCCCAATAGATTTTGATATTTGTGTTCGTAAGTAATTAATGTGAGATCTCCATGACAACTTGTCATCAATGATGATATATCAGAGTCAGAGTCAGAGTCAGAGAGAATTTATTGTCATTTGCACCGCATGTGGTACATGTGATGAAAACGAGATTATGTACACGAGGTCCCAGTTACATCCAACAACAAATGAAAGAGAAAAACAGTAATAACATCGAGAACTAACTAAGAAAAACATCAACTAGTAATACACTAAGCCTAATATAGTGGGAATAAACAGCAGCACGAACATGAGTTTGTATGAGCAGATGGTCACAGATGGTCACAGATGAACACAGCAACAAGAAAACATATCAGCATCACCATGATGTGATATTTTGCAGTGTTTATTTTAATTTTATTTTTATTTATTCATGAGTCTAACAGCCTCAGGGTAGAAGCTGTTCCTCAGTCTAGTGGTTCTACACTTGATGCTCCTCAACCTCCGTCCTGAGGGGAGTGGGGCAAAGAGTGAGTGTGCTGGATGAGTGAGGTCTTTCATGATACAGGTGGCTCTTTTCCTGCATCTAGAGGTGTAAATGTCTGTGATGGTGGGGAGACTGACTCCAACAGACTTCTGTGCAGCCTTCACCACTCTCTGCAGAGCTTTTCTTTCTTCAACTGTGCAGCCTCCATGCCACACGTTGATGCTGGAGCACAGGATGCTCTCCACTGCACACCTGTAGAACGAGGTGAGAACTGGGCTGCTCAGGCCGGCTCGTCTCAGCCGTCTGAGGAAGTAGAGTCTCTGATGACCTTTCTTGATCAGGCTGGTGGTGTTGTTGCTCCAGCTGAGGTTATCATTCAAGTGTACACCCAGGTATTTGTAGCTGGAGACCACTTCCACTGCAGACCCACCTATTATCAGTGGGGCATGGGTGTGTTTGTTCCTTCTGAAGTCCACAATCATCTCCTTTGTCTTCTTCACATTCATGTGAAGATTGTTCTCTTTGCACCAGCTCTCCAGATGTTCCACCTCCTGTCTGTAGCTGGACTCATCATTGTTTGTGATGCATCCCACCACCGCTGTATCATCTGCAAACTTAACAATATGACAGCCTGGAAGTGTGGCTGTACAATCATATGTGAGCAGAGTGAACAGAAGGGGGCTCAGCACACATCCCTGAGGAGAGCCAGTGCTGAGGGTTATGGTGGAGGAGGAGAAGTTGTGGATCTTCACGGACTGTGGTCTGTCTGTTAAGAAGTCTAGTATCCAGTTACAAATAGAGGGGCTTAGTCCAAGTGTAGATAGTTTGTCTATCAGAGTTTGGGGGATCATGGTGTTGAAGGCAGATGTGAAGTCCACAAAGAGCAGACGCACGTATGAGTCCTTCTGATCCAGGTGGGTGAGAGCAGTGTGGACCACGGAAGAAATGGCGTCCTCTGTTGATCGGTTCTCACGGTATGCGTATTGATGAGGGTCCTCATTGATGTTGACGGTTGCCTTGATGTGGGACATGACCAGTTTCTCAAAACATTTAGCGACTATCGGGGTGAGGGCCACCGGTCTATAGTCATTCAGACCAGTCACTGTGGAGCTCTTTGGGACTGGGATGATGGTCGCGGTCTTCAGGCAGGTGGGAACTGACTCCAGTGCAAGTGAGGTGGTGAAGA
The DNA here is from genome assembly GCA_038048925.1 of Garcialebias charrua. Lineage (NCBI taxonomy): Eukaryota > Metazoa > Chordata > Actinopteri > Cyprinodontiformes > Rivulidae > Garcialebias > Garcialebias charrua. The sequence goes on along the minus strand of JBBPBX010010902.1, from coordinate 55,233 downwards.
TGTCAGCCAGCACCTCACAGAGCTGGTCCGCACATTCCTTCAGAACTTTCCCTGGGATGTTGTCTGGTCCGGTTGCTTTATGAGGATTAATCTTTCTGAGACTGCCTCTCACTTCTGCTGCGGACACCCTGAGATGCTCTTCATCTGGTGATGAGGTGAGTCTGGTGCTAGCTGGTCTGTTTGGATCATCAAAACGTGCATAAAACTTATTGAGGGCATCAGACAGTATTTGTATTGACTGTATTACAGACAGTATTTGTATTGACTGAAGAAAATATATTAATAAGCAAATAAAATGATAATGAAAATAACTGTTAGGTGAAGTCTTGGTTCAGTTTCTCAGTCCAAAATTATATAACAACAATGGCTGCCCTACTATCACAGAAACTGTATTCTGCAATGTTGATGATTTCTGGCAAACCGGTCAACAAATGGCATTCAGATTTTACGTTAGTAGGATTTAATTGTAACTAAGAAACTTATCCAGCATTAATAAAACTTACCTCAAGTTACCTTTTGGACATGCATGAATATATTTGTATACACAACTTGTCTGTAGAAAGAATATTAATCTTCTCTTGGCGGTGCAAATTCTGCTAACACAAAATGTGTAACTACTTAAAACTTTTAAGTAGTTACCTTCACCCGGTCTCTTTTTCATCACATGCTTCCAAAAGCCAACAATTATGTTTGTATTCTGCATCTGTCTGTTAGCAAAATATCTTATGAACAACTGAATAGATTTTGATTAAACTTTCAAGAAATAATCACTGAATGGCTCACTGATGCCGGGTTCCCACCGAATGCGTTTTGCGCCGCAAAAAATCTCCTACCGCACTGTGTTGGCTGCTTGTCAACAGATGTCTGTTCACATCGAACGCGTCTGCAGACGCGCAGTGGAAGCAGCGTCTGCTTCCTTTTCCGGTTGGGTTTGTTTTGTTTCTTGTACACCGGGCAGAAAAAATCAGCTGTACGTGAGCCTCGTTACTACATGAGTGGGTTTTTTACGAGCCGAACTGCAGCTCCGAAAGTCTTTGTTGAGATTAAAACATTTTTTTCATGTTTGGGGTGACCGTACGCTCGAGCGGACAACGGCAACTGTAAAAATGCCAAGTTTCTTACCGGAGGCTGGTTTCTTGATGGAGGCTCGTTGGATAAGTTTGAAAAGTAAAAAAAAAAAGTCGTCGTTGCGTCATCACATAGCAGAGTCTCTCCCGATTGGTTGCTGCGACGCGGCGAGCAGCCGAAGCATAGCCGAAGTAGGTCAAAGTTCTTTTAAATGAACTCCGGCAGTCGCTGCCTGGACGCGCCGCGGGCGCGGAAAACAGCTGCCGCTCACTGCCGCGCTGCTTGAACTGCTGAAGACGTGCCGCGTCACGTCGTGCCGCTCCAAGATGCGCGGCCACATAGACTTTGAATGTAAACCGGCTGCTTCGGCTGCGCGAAACGCGTTCGGTGGGAACCCGGCTTAAGAGTGGTTGACCTTTAAAGTACATCCAATTCAAGATGGCTACCACAGCTAACTGAACTTAAAAAACACAAAATTGACTACAACTCAGTCAATTTGACAAAAAATTGAGATTAAATTTGGTGTGATAGTAGCTGAGACTCATTCCCAAAGCATATTCAAAGAACTATTAGAATGCATAAGAAATTTCTTTAAAATTACAACATTATTTATTTGGAATCAATGGCCCTCATTCACGAACCGTTCGTACGCACAAATTTGTTCTTAAACTGTGCATACGAGTGATTTAGGATCATTTGTGGCATTCAACAATGTTTTCGTATCCTAAGATTTTTTTCAGATACGAACAAAATTTACGAGTGGTCCGGACCTGTCGTATATTTTAGGAGCGTCAGTCTGCTGTCATCCAGACGGAATTTCTCCACTAATAACTTCATATTTCGTTATTTAGAAAATATTTTGGGTTTAGAAAAATCACGCACCATAATTATTCTTGACAATAGGTTATTCTGTTTGAATTAGAATTATAATTTTAAGTTTAATTTGTCTGGTGTGTCGCGCAGGCTTCAGTGAGTCGTGCGCTCCCCTTGGTCATCAAAGCCCTCCTCATATTAACACCCAGGTACATAAAATTCCCATACACCGCCGCAGAACAAGTACGAATTAAGACTGATTTTCATGCTATTGCTGGACTGCTGTGCCAAACACCATCGGAGCAATAGATTATTATATCTGATTCGAAATATAACCTGCAGAATGTGGTTGCGCGATGACCAGGAGGAGCGCGCATGACTCATTTGTGCTGCAAAACATGTTGGCACGCGTGCAGCATGGCATTTATTTTCCATCCATCTCAGTAACGCAGACTTTTCCTTGATCTCCTCCTGTCCGTGCTGCGGCGAGACGTTTCTTTGAAGCCATTTTCAGATCAAACCATTCATTCTTGATTTCTGATACTGTACGACCCACGGGAGACACAACATATGCACTACAATATGAAGTTAACTGTAGTTTCGAGACATTTTAAAATGCTTCTGTTCAAAAACACATCCGACACTTGCGGGGGGTGGGGGGGGTAGCGGTGCGCCACAGCTCTTCTGAATAAGTGAAACTACACAGTTGTTTACACTAAAATTAAAAATATTTGACCATCCGACACCTGCGGGGGGGGTGGGGGGGTAGCGGTGCGCCACAGCGCGACTGAGAGCAGATCTCCGAACGCGTGAAGTTCCTCCTTTTACTTCTTGAGTTTGAATGAATGGACACTTCCTGCTGTCAAAAGGCAGGAAACGTGGCCTTATATGGTGTTTTGAGGGGTGGGAATTATGTAAATGACCTCTCCGCGAGCACGCGCAGGTTGATAGAACAGGTGGGATTCATTAAATTTACGCAGCCATTTACACACTTTTCTTGAGGATAGAAGACTTTGTTGAATCTGACGTGGCATGTTCGTACGAACGCTTCGTACGAACAAAAGTAGGAGAAATTTAGGATAAAAATACGAACATTTTCGTGAATGAGGGCCAGTGTGTCGGTCTGTTAGCAAAATATCTCATGACCCGCTGGACAGATTTTGAAAAATCCTTCAAGAAATAATAAACGGATGTTTCTTTACTGCTGATTAACTTTTGGATACAATTGAATTGAAGATGGCTGCAATAGGCAATTGAAATAAGCCAACTCAAAAATGGGTTATAATTCAGTTAATTTTACAGATATGGAGTTAAGTGATTGTTTAAAGTTATTTTATATATTATTTTAAATAATGGGGGGATATAAGATTTTTTTCTTCTTTCTACACTTTCATTCAATGTTTTATTTTTGATGAATTTGTTTTATTTTGTCTCTTTTAAATGAATGAATAAATTAATTAAATAAAATATTAAATAGCTTTACATCTGCTAAGTTCATGACATAAACCAACACAGACATGTCCCTATTTTTAGTATTTTACATCGCTTTATAATGTAGCTGTTTATTATGATATGATGCGAAGCCACGGAGCTCCAGCTCTGCAAACATTGCACGTTGCTGTCTTGCGGTGTTTACTGTAAAATACTTCCACACAGCGGACAAGTTACTTTGTTACGATGAAAAGTCGGCTAGCTGCTAGCTAAGATGCTACTCACCAGTGTTGTCAGATCTTGCGACAGAAACAAACGACAAGCTCCATGAAAACAATCACAACTGAGTACTCAGTCAGTCCCTCACGCTGTAGCTGGCTGCAAAGTATGAAATGGATTTCCTGAATGAGGCGGGTCTTGTTACTCTGGGTTCATGAGACACGCCTCCGTTCAGGAAATCCATTCCATAGCTTGAAGCCAACATGCATCATTTTATGTAGACAACTTAAGCTCAGCTTACTCCGATGCCATAAATATAGTCATCCTCATAGCAAAGTACCACATTCGTTGTAGTACTTGTAGGGATAATAAGCTGTGGCGGTTCTGGGGTGGGGCCAACACGGGCCGGTGCCCGTGTAACACGGAGCCTGGCCCTACCTCTGGCTTGCCCTCCGAGCAAGAAGCGGAAACCATCCGATACCAGCCATGTTTACGTTTCAGATTTTTGATCCAACCTGCCGATATTTTACGCCACCTTTCAGCAGGTCCTCCAATGGATTGACAAAACATGGTGGACCTCTGTGACCAAAAAAAACAATCCAGTCGGGGTTCAGAAAGGCTGGGATCGCACCGTTAGCTGGAGCGGCTGGAGATGAGGATGACTCCGACAGCAGGGAGGAAGCAGGAGCTTTGAATAACCTTCCTCAGTCACTGGCAGAACTCTTTGCCAGCGACACAGAAGACGAAGAGTTCAATGGGTTTGATAAAAAACTGTAAAATAAAAGCCGTACTTTTCGGCGTAAAAGCCGCTTCTGTGTATAAGCCGCTTTATCCAATTATTGGGAATAATTTGAAAAAAATCCATAAATACGCCGCTTCGCCCTATAAGTCGCATCTATTATGCATCACTGCTATGCGACGCATCAGCGCCTCATTTGCCCTGCTGAAAATGGCGGCCACAGAAGCAAGCCAGCACGGAAGGACTTTACAAGATTAACACGGTAAAAACAATTATTTCTTTGTTGATAAAAAATATTTCTTAGCTGACATTATAGCACAAGGGTTCCTGAGCTTAACCGTTCCTTAATCAATTCACGAAATGGTCAAATCGGCTAGATTTAAATTGTTTCGGTTTGACGTCTTCCAAACGGTCGCGTGCGCTACGAATATTTTATAAATAAATCAAATTTGATCTCAAATGTCTTATACAAGGCAACAGTTTGTAAATTAAACCCATATAATTACACTCTGTAAGCCTAAAAAATATCCGCCGAGTGGTTTATGACTATTTATAACAATATAAACGGAAATAAAACCGAAGCTAACGAGACGATTCAGTCTCTAAAAACACGAATAAAAAATTGAATTTTATCTCAAATGTCTTATACAGGGCAACAGTTTGTACAATAAACCCCATACAATTACACTATGTAAGCAGAAAAAATGTCCGCCGAGTGGTTTATGAGCTATATACAGGTAGTCCCCAACTTACGAGCGCTCTTACTTACGAGGTCCCGGACTTACGAGCATGCATCTCATTAAAAAATATATATATATATTTTTTAAATAAATGAATACATGTACAGTACTGGACAGTCACCAAGCACTTAGCCTATCCTAACACAGTTTTTAAAGATGAAGGAATGAGTTGAATTGTCTCCCTTTCACATAAAGGGAGCTAGCTCCCTTTATGGGAATGGAGCCTGCAGGGAGGAGGGACACCATTCAACTGACTCCTTAACTGTGTTAGGATAGGCTAAGTGCTTGGTGACTGTACAGTACTGTACATTTATCTATTTATAAATAAAAAACAATAAAAAAATAAAAATACTGTATATACAGTACTGTATATTTTTAATAAATAGATAAATGTACAGTACTGTACAGTCACCAAGCACTTAGCCTATCCTAACACAGTTTTTAAAGATGAAGGAGTCAGTTGAATTGTCTCCCTCCTCCCTGCAGGCTCCATTCCCATAAAGGGAGCTACTTTCACTTTATGTGAAAGGGAGACAATTCAACTCATTCCTTCATCTTTAAAAACTGTGTTAGGATAGGCTAAGTGCTTGGTGACTGTCCAGTACTGTACATGTATTCATTTATTAAAAAAAAAAAAAAAAAATTATTTTTTTTTACTATGTGATCCTACTTACGAATTTTTGACATACGAGCGCGCCCTAGGGACGGAACTCGCTCGTAAGTCGGGGACTACCTGTATCTAAATAGTAGGTACAGTATCTGTTTACGGTAGCTAACCGCTAAGAAAATATATATATATTTTTAATCTCAAACATCTCATAAAGCTAGTCAGTTGTAAATGACCACCAAATAATTACACTCTGTAAGTTTCAAGAAACTCTGCGGTGTGGTTTATGAGTTATCTTGCTAACAAACACAGCTAACAACACAGCTAATAGTAGCTACCTCCAGAGCAGGAGGCCGGGCAGCGACAGAGTCAGTTCAAGCAGATGTTTTATGATATTCTAAATCAAATTCAGGCTCGCTGAAAGATCGGCGTGGTGTTTAGAAAAAACAAACACAGACTCTAATAAAATGATGTGTCATTTATTAAAAAGGTCTGACAGATAAAGGAAAAAGCAAAACAGACATACAGTTGTACCTCAGATGTACAAAAACATAAATGTTCAAACACACAAACTGTTATTTGCTAGGGAAAATGTGTCAGTTAACCCCGCCACAAAGAAACAGCAAAGTTCAAACACTCACTCACAAGGCATTGATGTGTAACAAATTACAGTCTCTCACCCTGACACAAACTGGAGAGCCACTTCAGTTCAGGTGAAGATAGGGCATCAACGCGGCTGGACGTCTGGATCAAAGACTCAACAGCTGACTCTGAACGTTCATCTAAGCACTCCCCATATTATATACCCTGTGGTATGTGTGTGTGTGTGTGTGTGCGTGAGTGTCTGTGTGATGTCTTCACCCACTCTCATCTGAGCAAAACATGTTTTTTTTAAAGCAAAGTGGTGCCTAGCACAGAAATGTCTCATCAGAAAGGTCTGTTGCATCTCTTACCAAGAAGGGCTGCCAAGGTCATGTATAAGAAACAAGCTTAGTAACCACACATAACTGCGCCTGATAAAACCTGATTGCAAAAACAAAGTTGGCAGTTTCTTATGGTCAGCTTGACACTGAAAGCATTAACTCTTAGCATAAAAAATTGATAAACATTTGAAAACATTAAAGGCTCGGTATGCAGCTTTTTAACACGTTGGCACTTGGAAACATTTTGAACAGAGACACATTTCTGGTCCCTCCTCACTCAGAGCCATATATGACTCAGCTCCACCTCACTCGTGCAGCAGCCTGGAATGCTCCGCCTCCTCTATATGTCCCGTTTCTGCGCTGCAATGTTCTGTGATTATGTGTTAATAAAACCTTCTAAAAAATAAAATAAAAACAACAAAAACACCCTGAAACCTGCAGAGCTTCACACAGCCACGTTGGGCATGATTTAATTTGCTCGTGACAAATTGATCCACTTCCTCATATCTGTCAGTGCAGGTCTGGAGGGGAGGAAGCGATCACTTGACTTTTGGCAAAAAAAAAAAAAAAAAAGTTCAGAGCAGGGATGAAGAAGGGATATTTAATACATTTGTGTCACATACAAAACAGTTTTGCATCGCTTTGAAATTATTTCAACAAGAACCTGCGCGGCCGCTGCAGGCTCACTGCGGGGCTCGCTGCAGGCTGACAGGCGGGGGCGTGGGTTGGGGAGGGGGGGCGTGGGTTAGGGGGTGAAAAGTAAGAAGCTCTGTTTTTATTGGCTGGTAGTAAACTCTGTTTTTATTGGCTGGTTAACCGCGGGGCGCTCTTGGCTTTTTATAAATGCTTTTATTACCACCGGGAGACGCCAGAGGACTATAGTTTTTTTGAGAGATTACATGTCAAAGATCATTGTATCAGGAGATAAGGGCAGAGTGAAGAAATATGTTTAAAAAATAAACTACATACCCTAGATTTAATACTAAAAACTCTTATTTCAGCATAGGAGGCTTTTTTCGGACACATGAGCTAGAAATGGTCGGTGTACTCTCTGGAAGTGTCCCCTAGCGGACAAAAGTGGTACTGCACCATATTTTTTTGCCAAAATGAAAAACGGCGATATCAGAGCCAAAAATGGGTCTAAAAATATGGGGAAAAATCCATAAATATGACGCTTCGGCATATAAGCCACAGGACATGCAAATTAGTAAAAAAAAAAAGTGACTTATACGCCAAAAAGTATGGTAGTTGTTTCTGTCATCATTATGGGCGTGTGGGCATGTAGTAATTTTTAAGCCACTTTTTTTTCATTCATTCATTCAACCTTTATTTATACAGGCTAGCCTCGTTGAGTCACGGGGACTCATTTCGTTTGCGTCATTTTACCATGTTTTAACCGTCAAAGTGCATTTATTAAGAAAAGTTCAACACACTTTTACTATAATGTCAGCTAACAAATTATTTTTTAGGGGTTTATCTTGCTAAAATTTAAAGAGATACAGGCTTGTTCGCTGCACTGTCTGTTGCTGCGCGTGCTCGTTTTGTTGAGCTGCCGTAGCAAAACGATTTAAATTCAGCTGATTTGACCATTATATTCATTTATTTAAAAAAAGTTCAGATCAGAAACACTTTTGCTATAACGTCAGCTAACAAATACTGGTTCATCCCAAAGATCCAGTCCCCCGGCACAAACAGAGTAATATTGTGTATGCTGTTCAGTCAGGAGGGCTGTGATCAGTCTTACATTAGGGAAACTAAACAGCCACTGGTCAAAAGGATGGCCCAGCACAGGAGATCAACATCATCAGGCCAGGACTCTGCGGTCTACACTCATCTCCACGCCAGCGGTCACTCGTTCAGGGATGAAGATGTTCACATACTTGATAGAGAGGAACGATGGTTTGAGAGGAGTAAAGGAGGCCATCTTTGTGAAAAGAAACTGTCCCTCATTAAACAGAGGTGGAGACCTTCGTGTTCAACTGTCCCCCTCTTACAATGCTGTTATTGCTAGTATCATTCAGACCCTTGTGAATAGCAAGCAACTAGAGCTGGGCGATATTGACCAAAATTCATATCTCAATATTTTTATGATAAATCACGATATACGATATATATCTCTATATAATTTTCTTTCCATAAAATAACAAAAATATATTTCTGAGTCAAAGCTTAGTCTCAGTTGTCACACAGCTACATTTATTAACAAACAGCTGTAACTCTACAAAATAAATGTCTAAAAACTTTATTTTTTAGACATTTATTTACACATATTAAATAATAATCCTCTTCAGCTGAGGGCAGCTGTGGCTGAGAGGCTAGAGCAGTCTCCTCTAATGGGAGAACTGTGGGTTCAATTCCCACATAGTCACATGATGAAGTGTTCCTGGGCTGTGGGCAACACTGAACCCCTCATTGCCTCAGATGTGTCCCATCAGTGTATAAATGTGATAAAGTACTGATTAATCCTTGTCCAGATCACGTAGAATGCTGTATGAATGGGTAAATGAGGACACAGATTGTGTTGTAAAGAGCTTTGAGTGTCTTGATAAGATAGAAAGGTGCCTTCACGTTAGTCAGTGTGTTTGCAAACTGCAGTAATGTGAGCCTCCACTCAGAAACGTGAACCAAGTGTTTTTACAGCCTGCTTCCTTAAAACAAACCATGGGTCCGAGCTCATTTAGCCGTGCTGAGCTTTAGGAGAGGAGCAGAGAGAGGTGGAGACTTTAAAAAAATCAGCAGTTTATCATATCGCTAAAGACACGTTCAGTCTCAGCTTTGGAACAAGACAGCTAAAGCGTTTGCCATCTTGTTAGCCGCTAAAGACCGTGTCTTTAACAATATGATAAACTGCTGATTTATTGATGTCTCCACCTCTCTCTGCTCCTCTCATAAAGCTCTGCATGGCTGTAGAGCTGTGTGATATGCTAACATAAGGAGACCTCCACCCTCTCTGATTGTTAGTGTGTGTGCTGCAGGGGGAGTAATAGTTGAGCTGTTTTGAGCTCTAAAATGTAGTTGTAGAGCTGTGTGATATGCTAACATAGGGAGACCTCCACCCTCTCTGATTGTTAGTGTGTATGCTCCAGGGGAAGTAATAGTTTAGCTGTTTTGAGCTCTAAAATGACTCTGGCTACCTAAAGCAAGAGTTGTTGTGTAGGTTAAGGCACCTTAAGTGCTGGCTATAACTAAACTTTGGACTTAGGAGGAGTGTGTTTGGGGCCTAGGAGGCTTAATTAAGTGACATTGAGGACAGTATTTCTTTAGCTGTCCTGAAAGAGGACAACTGTGGTCAACTGTGAGGGGAACTGTTAATTGTATTTTCTCTTTTTGTCTTTTTATTTGTACTTTTGACAGGTGAGTGTTGGTAGCCTAGTTTTCGTATTTATTTCGTATTTTTTATATTATTGGTAAGTGAGGGCCTTGTTGATTATAGGTAAATCGTCGCCTGGGGAAACACTACGGCCCTATATTAGGGTTGGGTTTGCCTGGATAGTGTTTTCTTGTGTTTGGCCAGACTCACCTGTCCATCTTTCCTTTGTACTTTCTTTCTTTAGTTTTTTTTTTAGGGCGCTGTTCCAGAAGAAGACGCTCCAGGCCTGGTGGGAGAAGCCAGAAGGGACCTCACCAGCTTGGTCACCCTTAGTTTTAGTTAAATAAATTTTCTTTTAAACCTTCTTCTGTGTCAGTGTCCCTGAATATGTTTCAACTGTTTTCCGGTCGTAACAGCACCTGTCTGTCGTCCACTGTTGAGACACCTCAGTGACTAACCATGAAAGATGTACCTCTTCTGGTGTAAAGCCCCCAGTATAGCTCTGCGTTAATCGGGGCGCCGCGGCACGCCGTGTGAGCGCCACGGCACAAGTCTTTGATCGCGGGCGTGAGCGCGCCAAGCTCAAATTTTACGACCCCCTACGCGCGCGCGTTGTCTCACAATAACCCACTAAACAGTAGACGTCCAGGGGACGTCGAGGTGACGTCTATATAGAGCCCGTTGGTCGAAGACCAATTCTAGACGTCGCCCCGACGTGCAAACAAGGTCTTTTTTTGACGTCTAAATATGACCGCATTTGTACGTCATATGAACGTCAGTTTTGGAGATGATCTGGACCATGTTCACAGAGTTAAACTTTTAGGACTATAAAAGTGCAGTTAGACAATTGATTTATTAAGAATGTTGTTTTTTAATATCATTTTAATGCATTTCCTCAATTCTTTTTTATTTTTTTTACAAATTAGACTTGTCCGTCATTTGAGAGTCCAATTCTAGACGTCGCCCCGACGTGCAAACAAGGTCTATTTTTGACGTCTAACCATGACCGCATTTGTACGTCGTATGAACGTCAGTTTTGGACGTTATCTGGACCCGGTTCACAGAGTTAAACTTTTAGGATATAAATTTGCAGTTAGACAATTGATTTATGAAGAATGTTGTTTTTTAATAACATTTTAATGCATTTCCTCAATTCTTTTTTTCTTTTTTACAAATTATATATACTGTATATTATTTATTTGAAGAATATAATTGTTGTTGTTGTTGTTGTTGTTGTTGTTGTTGTTGTTGTTGTTATTCAAATGAACTGTGTTCAGTTCATTTGTCACGGAACTCCTGTCCTAAACTTGCTGCCTGCAATCCATTCAGAAGTTGAAGGTAATTGGTTCTGTTTTGTAGCTTTGCTCTCTTGAATTCTGTGGTTTCACGTACATAGCTAACGATGGAGCTAACTTTGGAGCTAACGAGCTAACGTAAGCTAACTTGTATCTACGTCTGCGGCAGACGATGTAAAGGAAAATCGAACAGTACAGTTTAGAAAATAAGTTATTCTATGCAAGTAAGCCGTATGCTACGAGGTTTTTTGTTTGGCTTGGATGGCCCTAAACTTCCTGCATTTTAATGAAAAAAAGACTGAGGTACTTGTTTTTGGACCTAGTGGAGCTTGTTCGAGCCCTCCAGTTGATTTAGACCCCCTGACAATTTATGTAAAATCTACCATTACAAACCTTGGTTTTAAGATGGACAGTGATTTTAAGCTCGAGAGTCAAATAAGGGCCACTGTAAAATCTGGTTTTTATCACCTGAGAAAAATAGCAAAGGTAAAATCTATTCTCTCACGGCAACAGTTAGAAACAGTAATTCATGCCTTCATTTCATCACGGCTGGATTACTGTAATTCTCTTTATCTTGGAGTCAGCCAGTCCTCACTTGCACGTCTGCAGCTGGTGCAAAATGCTGCTGCACGTCTTTTAACCGGAACACGTAAAAGAGAGCACATCACACCTGTCCTGGCTTCTCTCCACTGGCTGCCCGTGTATTTTAGAGTTCATTTTAAAATTCTCTTGTTTGTTTTTAAGGTTTTAAACAACCTTGCCCCCCCTTATTTGGCAGAGCTTCTACACCATTACACTCCATCCCGGTCACTCAGGTCTGCTGACCAGCTGCTCCTGGTCATTCCACGGAGTAAGAGGAAGCTTCGAGGAGACAGGGCCTTCTCTGTTGGTGGCCCCGAGTTATGGAATGCTCTGCCTTTACACATTCGACAAGCTCCCTCACTGTCCATTTTTAAAACACGTTTAAAAACGCATCTATACTCATTGGCCTTCAACCCAACTGAGACTTGATTTTACTTCATGTTTATTGATTTTATCTGTTTAACTTGTCGTTTTATTGTATTTTAAAGTGAAATTTTAGTTCACTGTGTATTAGTTTGGTGGTCAGCGCTTTGTTTCAGCTGTGGCTGTGTTAAAGCGCTTTACAAATAAAGTTGATGATGATGATGATGATGATGATTCATTCATTCAACCTTTATTTAGGCAGGTTAGACTCGACTCATTTACAAGAAACCTCATTTATTCCACGACGTCGCGGTCACACATTCATTTCAGTAGGTGGCAGTACTTGTGTTTTTTGCTTTCTTCCATTAAAAAACAAGAAGAAGAACTTCGGAACTCGAGCGTTATGATTGGATTGGTGGAGGCAGCACGTGATCTGTTCCAACCAGTCAACGCCTCTCTTGTTGAACCGCGCTGCTGGCTTGAATCTCAACCGTTGTTGTTTATTTTCTGTCTGTGCTGCGGTGATCTATCGAGCTCAACTGTGTTCAGTTCATTTGTCACGGCACTCCTGTCCTAAACTTGCTGCAATCCATTCAGAAGTTGAAGGTAATTGGTTCTGTTTTGTAGCTTTGCTCTCTTGAATTCTGTGGTTTCACGTACATAGCTAACGATGGAGCTAACTTTGGAGCTAACGAGCTAACGTAAGCTAACTTGTATCTACGTCTGCGGCAGACGATGTAAAGGAAAATCGAACAGTACAGTTTAGAAAATAAGTTATTCTATGCAAGTAAGCCGTATGCTACGAGTTTTTTTTGTTTTGTTTTTGTTTCTTTGTTTTGCTTTGAGACTATCGAGGCCTGCAGCCTTGCGAGGCCTGCATGCGTCCCCATTATTCATTCATTCAACCTGCTTGTTTTAGACTGATGAAGCCGGCTGGAAGGTGAAACGTTTCAGCATTAAAAAATAGAAAAAAAACTGTCCAGATGACCTGAATTCAGACCAAAGCTTTTCAGTTGCAAATGAATGAGTAAATGTGAAATAAAAAAGCTTTAAAATGTCTCCTATCTCTAATTTTACTTTGACTAGGCAAAATGAGATAAGTCTAAACTACATTCTGACTAATATCTCTGTGAACATGTCGCTCCAGTTGTGTTTATAAACAACTGTTTTTTTTTTTCTTTCTGTCAGGTGTGTGGTGTTAATCTGGACTTGGAATTTGGTGTCCTAGGTATGTTTTGTGACCCCATCCTCCCCTGAGAAACAAAGCGTGCACTTTCAAGACACGATCCCTGATGGAGCATTCACATGACAAACACACATTGTTGTCAACTGTTCAGGATCCTCATGATCCTCTTTTTCTGAAGGTAGTTTATTTATAATCTCGTGTAATCTCATTTCAGATTAAGCTTGATCAGGTTATGTGACCGAACGTGGCGCGCGCGGTCTTATCAAAATGAATCATGTTTATGAGTTAGTTTGATGAGGACAAACGACCACTGTCCCAAATCTTTAATGTTTGGTGTCAAAATGTCTCATTGTGATGAAACCCACTAATTATATTGCACCAGTTAAACTCCAAACATGTGTGGAACCTGTGTGCGTGTCTTTTAGGACATGGCAAACGGAGGGGACCAGTTCAACCTTGCAGAGCGCTCGGACTCGGAGTGCGCGGAGTCGCGGACCCCCCAAAATAGTCCACCAAGGACAGTCCTCTGAAGGCGTCCAGCCAGCAGGTAGCAGCTCAAGTGTGTAAATAATCATTTATTTGACTTTTCACCACATCCAACTTCCCCTTCAGAATGTAAAGTAAAGACTGTGAATCAAATCACAAACTGTTTGTTGTACAGGGGGTGGAAGACATCAAAGTTGTCCTACATGACAAGGACCTCTGGGGCAAATCCGACCATGTAGGAACTGAAATGATCATCAACAAGGCTGGAAGGTGAAAAGGAAATGTTTTTCATCAATACATGTAATCAGTTACTGAATGGACGAATAAAAAATAAAAAAAATCTCCCCAGTCTGTGCGCGTGCATGCAGGCCTCTGAGCAAAGACTTTTGTGTGGCCTACTTTTTATATATATACCGGGTATATATATAATTTGTGGAGCGTTGGTCCTAGGACATGTCACAGCTAATGCACCTTTTTGCTTCATCTTAATTATTTTGCATTGCTGAATAATCTTTTGTTTTTGTCCTCAGCAAGTGCAGCGCCTCAACCCAAGGACCTGTCAACGCCCAGTGAGTACCGGTATACATTACACTTTAAACCATTGTTTATTTTATCAGGCCTTGCAAAATAAAATTTATTTTATTTTATTTTTTTCATGGAAAACCGATGCCACTTCCAGATCAGAAATTGGAAGATGGGCATTCCCATTGCCTCAGGATGGTAAGTATTGAACAGTTAGCAGTGAGACACTTGGAAAAAAATGATCAACCACAGCCACCTTGCTGTTGGAGAGATTATAATCAAGAAATGTGTGTTTTTGTTTTATTTCCCCCCCCCCAGTGTTTCAGCGTATTCAACTTCTTTGACCTCGGCGATCGCCTACACCGTGTACATCCCACCTTTTCAGCTGTGCCAAAGAGGATAGAGACCATGGAGGATTTTGTGAGAGAGGAGCACCTCGTGACTCCAAATTTGCTACCCTGGTAGGTTTTACAAGTCTGGAGGAAAGCCGAGCATAACGCAGTACTGTACAACCAAACACTTGGAAGTGTCAGTGAACTGTATCATGGATTTATTTCAACAGGTTCTGCAGATTTCCAGAATTGGAGGAAGCACACCAAGGACTTTGTCTACAAATTTCTTGATAGGTATGTATCAACACACGCTCACCCACCCACTAACCATCTGAACTAAATATTTTACTTGCAAGTTCAGTATTTAGTTTTGTAAACTAAGTATTTAGCTATCAAATTAAATATTTAATTTAGAACGACGTGTATTAATAACATGGTTGAAATATGACTGGAAAATTTTGTTTTCTCTAAACTAAAATATTGCTGTTGATTTTTGTAACTTTGCTAATGGCACCCCATAGATATGAAAATGTTTGGCAACTCGAGTGCGTTTTGCAGCAATTTTTTAACTGATGTGCTCAAATTTGGCAGCACGATGTCTCAGTGGTTAGCACTGTTGTCTCACATCAAGGTCCTGGGTTCTATCCCCGGTTGGACCTGGAGTGTTTCTGTGTGGTGTTTGCATGTTCTTCTCGTGCTTGCGTGGGTTTTATCAGAGTACTCCGGTTTCCTCCAACAGATCCAAAACATGCATGTTCGGCCTTCAGGTCCAGGCCTCCCTTGAAAAAGAGATCTGTGATCTCTATGGGATTTGCCTGCTTAAATAAAGGTTAATAAATAATAATGTGTGTTAGTGTGTTAACTAGTGTTATAAGTGATTGGCAAAAACAAAAATTCAAAGCCACCTATCAACATATGATTGTACAGCCACACTTCCAGGCTGTCATATTGTTAAGTTTGCAGATGATACAGCGGTGGTGGGATGCATCACAAACAATGATGAGTCCAGCTACAGACAGGAGGTGGAACATCTGGAGAGCTGGTGCAAAGAGAATAATCTTCACATGAATGTGAAGAAGACGAAGGAGATGATTGATTGATTGATGTTTATTCATTCATTTTAAAAGAACAATACAAGACAGTTTCATCAGATACAAGAATACAAGTTGGATAAAATGAAGGGAGCAGAAAGAAGATGAAATCTTATTATATCTGCCCCTTATTTCACAGTTTGTTCAACCAATGATAACCTTCAAGTAACATCACAGAATGAATAATTCTACTTATTTTTCTAACTGTAATACATAAACTAGATCACAAAATGAATAATTCTACTTAATTTTTCTAACTGATACACAAACTACATCACAAAATGAATAATTCTTTTTCTAACTAATACACAATAGCAAAATGAATAATTCTTTTTCTAACTAATACACAAACTATATCATACTTAATTTTTTTTTTTTTTTTATACTAATGATGAGATGATTGTGGACTTCAGAAGGAACAAACACACCCACGCCCCACTGAAAATAGGTGGGTCTGCAGTGGAAGTGGTCTCCAGCTACAAATACTTGGGTGTACACTTGAATGATAATCTCAGCTGGAGCAACAACACCACCAGCCTGATCAAGAAAGGTCATCAGAGACTCTACTTCCTCAGACGACTGAGACGTGCTGGTCTGAGCAGCTCAGTTCTCACCTCGTTCTACAGGTGTGCAGTGGAGAGCATCCTGTGCTCCAGCATCAACGTGTGGCATGGAGGCTGCACAGTTGAAGAGAGGAAAGCTCTGCAGAGAGTGGTGAAGGCTGCACAGAAGTCTGTTGGAGTCAGTCTCCCCACCATCACAGACATTTACACCTCCAGATGCAGGAAAAGAGCCACCTGCATCATGAAAGACCTCACTCATCCAGCACACTCACTCTTTGCCCCACTCCCCTCAGGACGGAGGTTGAGGAGCATCAAGTGTAGAACCACTAGACTGAGGAACAGCTTCTACCCTGAGGCTGTTAGACTCATGAATAAATAAAAATAAAATAAAAAATAAACACTGCAAAATGTCACATCATACTGATGCTGATCTGTTTTCTTGTTGCTGTGTTCATCTGTGTTCACCTGTGACCATCTGCTCATACAGACTCATGTTCGTGCTGCAGTTTATTCCCACTATATTAGGCTTAGTGTATTACTAGTTGATGTTTTTCGTAGTTAATTCTAGATGTTATTACTGTTTTTCTCTTGCATTTGTTGTTGGATGTAACTGGGACCCCGTGTACATAATCTCGTTTTCATCACATGTACCACATGCGGTGCAAATGACAATAAAGACTTTCTGACTCTGACATTTGCTGGGATGGATGTTTTTATTTATTTATTTATTAATCAGGGAGATCCCAGCAAGACACTGCATTTTCCAGATTGCCTTTGCATATTGCTAATTACTTTTTGTTTTTGTTTGTTTTTTTGCAAATGCAGATGGAATCATGAATGGAGATTCTGCAGCAACAGGATTTTATAAGGACTCATGCTGCAGAGCATTTAAAACATGCAAAGGAGGACATGGGCTCACACTGGACAATTAACACAACTGGTAGAGCTGCTGCCTCTCAGCGAGCAGGTCCCCGGTTCAAATCCCGGTCCGGGGGCCTTTCTGGGTAGAGTTTGCATGTTCTCTCCGTGCATGCATGGGTTTTCTCCGGGTGCTCCAGTTTCCTCCAACAGTCCAAAAACATGCATGTTAGACTGATGGTGACTCTATGACCTTGGGTGTGAGTGAGACAGGTCTCTCTTGTAAATGAGTCCCTGTGGCTCAACGAGGCTAGCCTGTATAAATAAAGGTTGAATGAAAAAATGTGCCACAAAGAAGTGGAGGTGGGGCTTTCACACTGGACATTTAATGCACCACGAAGAAGTGGACACTGGACATTTAATGCACCACAAAGAAATGGACACTGGACATTTAATGCACCACAAAGAGGTGGAGGACATAGGGTCACACAGGACATTTAAAACGTGCCACATAGAAGTGGAGGATACGGGCTCACACAGAACTGAGGAACACATTTTTGGGGGGGAGATGCAAATAGGTGCTGGGCATAAAATTAGAATATTGTGAAAAAGTTATTTATTTCAGTAATTCCATTCAAAAAGTAAAACTTCTATACAGTATTACTGTATATTCATTCACACAGACTGATATATTTAAAAATAATCTTAATGCTGATGATTATAACTGACAACTAATGAAAACTCCAAATTCATTATAAGTAAATTACATTACTTGAGATCAATTAAAAAATGATTTTTATAGATGTTGGCCAACTGAAAAGTATTAACATGGTAGCATGGTCCTTAGCCCCAACTATTGAAAGATGTACATATTGTACATTTCATGTTCATACATCTCAGTTGGCCAACATTTATAAAAATACTTTATTTTTATTGAGCTCAAGTAGTAGTCTAATTTTCTGAGATACTGAATTTAGGGTTGTCATTGGTTGTCAGTTTTAATCAACATTAAAATAAATAAACATTTGAAATATATCAGTCTGTGTGTAATGAATGTTTCACTTTTTGAATGGAATTCCTGAAATAAAACAACTTATTTAAAATATTATGACCAGCACACTTTGTACAGATTATTTTTGTGGTGAGGGGACTGTAATTGTATACAGCTTTTTTATTTATCTTGTTCCTGCCTGCTATATCAAAAAGAAAAATGAAGGCATGTTAAAAAAAAATTGTTAAGTACAGACCAAAAATGAAGGCATGTTAAAAAATTATTATTGTTTATGTTAAGTACGGCCAAAGAATGAAGGCATTTAAAAAAAAATATATGTGAAGTACAGACCCAAGTGAGCTGTGTACTTTTATAGATTTGTTTGTGTATTTTGTGTTGCCACCAGTTGATAAGTTCCGTAATGTAAAGCTTTTTTTTTTAAGTTACCAAAGGTGGAATTCTCAATTTTATGTGTTATGCTGTTCCTTTAAATTGTGTTAAATAAACAGGATAAAGGTAAAATTTATGGAGTGATTTGTAAAACTTAATCCAACTGTTTGTAGGATTTTAAAGCTGCGGATGGTCAAAGTATTTCCCTAGATTTGTTTGCCTCAACGCAATTTTAAAGTAGATTCATTATACTTTTTATATGCATAGCATGAACAAGCAGCATGTAAAGTGACTAAAATAAGTTAAATATAATAGCCTAATTAGAATAAGCTAAATACAGTAAGTTATTGACGTCAGATAGACGTCTAATGTAGACGCCTTTTAGACGTCAGGAATATAGACGTCTAATGTAGACGCCTTTTAGACGTCAGGAATATAGACGCCTTTTAGACGTTGGAAAAAAGACGTCTTTTGACGTCGGGGAAAAGACGTCTAAAAGACGTCGGGGAAAAGACGTCATCTGGCGTAACGTTTTCGACCTTCCAGGGACCTGATTTCGACGTCCAGAAATGACCTGAAAAAGACGTCGTATAGACGTCACCTTGCTCAGTGGGTTTATCTGAAATTAGTACCAGTACGGCCCCATTCTATCCCTAAAGCTGAGTTTACAGTGATAGGACAGATAGTTACTCACAGGAAGCCTGAAACTGAGCGTCCATGTTTTTCTAAACAAAAGCTACAGGCCTCAGGCCTAGTTTGGACAGGATACAAACAATAACTTAGCAGTGTTGAATATACTGTAATATAGCCTATTTGGTGAAAAATAAATGTTTGGATAAATTTTCAAAAGAACAAACATTCAGAAAAACTGTTTTTGTATGGAAGACAAGTTAAAAAAACGTTTTCAAATAGAAACCCAAAATGTCTTAGCAGATCTTACTAAATTGTTTACTACATACTTAATATTATGTTAAACTGTTTTTCAGGTTTCTGTGCTGGATACCAACATGGGTAGGTGCAAGCAGAAGGACAGAGAGGAAAAGAGCAACGCTTCAATGTACAACTTTGTTTCAAAGAAACAGAGTTCCAGGTAAAATAAATAAATAAAACAGATCTTCTTGTAAAATAGATTTTGTCAATAATATGTCTTAGAATGATTTCAGGAACAAATGTTTTCTTATTTAGAATGTATTTCTGTAAATTCTTTTAGCTAAATATTAAATCTTTTGATATGATTATTTAAATGCTAAAAGTGTCTAAAAAATATTCTAAAATCTCTTATTCACGTGTCATATCTTAGATGAAGACCGTGCAAGTTTGGTGTGTACCAGTGCTTCGAATGATGAAGATGGCTGCCCCTGAAGTAAGTTATTTTGAAGTTAAGCACCTGAGAAGCCCATTTTAGAAATTGAATGTTACAACATTACTATACAGAACATTTTGTTTTAATAATTGTTCTGCTAGGTACGGCAGAGTGCCTGGGTCACAGAGGCCGAACACCCCTGCAGGTTCCATTAAAGAGTGTGACCGAGACCTTTACCCCAACTTGCACGTCCTACTTCAACTGGCCTACACACTGCCTGTGACCTGCGAATGTGAGCGCAGTGCCCTTCGTCGCTTGAACAGCTACATGCGGGCATCAATGACGAAGGAGCGTCTCTCACTGGCACTACTTCACATTCACTACAGCAAACACATTGACCTTGAGAGCGTTGTTGATGTGTTTGCAAACAAACACTCGAGGAGGATGGAGCTGGACTCACTTGTCTATCCAGAGACATAAGATGTTGGACAGAACTGTCTTATGCAATGTAAATAAAGGTTTTGCAAAACTACATTTGTCTTGAGAAATTTTAATGTTACTCTAGGGGTCTGCAACCTTTTCGATACAAAGAGCCATTTCTGCTCCTTTATTCACTAAATTAAACGTGTCCGGAGCCACAACACCTGCTGCAACTGGGATTCTCAACTGGTGGCCCACGGACCACTTTAAGTTTGTTAGAGGACATTTTTCTGGCCAGCAGGAATGATTTATAAAACTAAAAATGTCTAATGATTTTTTAACATTTACTGATATTTTTACATTTTAAGATAAAATAAAAGACAAGATTCTTGTAAAGAAGGAAAAATTAATATAGTTTTGCCCAGTTTCTAAAAACTAAAACAAACAATGCAGGCCTATGTGATTTTTTTTTTTTACTAGAAAAATTAAGTATCCTACTTAAAAGAAATAAAGCATAAAGTGAAAGTATGTTAACTCCTTGTAATGTAGGAAAACTGCTAAAACTAACCCTTCCAGTTATAAGAACCAATAAAATTCAGTTTTGGTCAAAGCTTGAAAGAGCTGCTGCAGAGGGACCCTGAGCTGCAGGTTGCAGACCCCTGGTCAATTGTTTTTGTGTACATGTGAATTGTATTGTTGTATTTTTCAATTTATTAATTTCATTCATAAAAAACAATGTCTAACCACAAAGCAAAGTAAAAAGATTATTTATTTTTGCAATTGAAGTTATATTATTTGTTGTGGGGTTAGTTTGCATTTATGTTAAGGAGTGGTACTGTGCCTTTAAGAGGATGACGTCATTCGTTCTTCTTCGGTGGTATTTTTTTTCTGTGTATGTTCGGGTGGGACTCGGAGTACCGTGTCTCTGGGATGAGTTCTGAATAGAAGACTGGACACACATCCCCTCTCAGTGTGTTGCTCTTTCTCCACTAACAAAAACCACCTATTTGGTAAGATTTACCTCACACAGCATTGTTTTAACTAGCTAGCTAATTAGCTTGTTTACACGTTTGAAGTAACGTGTACCACCGCCAATGAACCAATCAGAGGTCCATTTTTTCTTCAAACGAACCGCCCCTCATAAAATCCTGGCTACGCCACTGATTCCACCATGGAGATTCAGCCAGAAGATACACACCACCCATGGCTTTATAGAAAGACTATTGAAATATTATAGAAATATTATTGAAAGTCTGTTCAGTACAGCAGGATAGATTTTCTCCCACAAAAGAGAGAGACTTTCAAAAAACTTTGAAAATCAACTTCTTCTGAACTTGAACAAGGAATTCTTGCTGCGATATTAAATTGTGTCAGTTCATGTTAGGACAGGAGACAAGAATGTCTCCAAATGTCTCGAGACTCATGTCCAAGTTTAGAAAATTGTGTCAGGAACTTAAAATATTGTTCACTATTAACCCATTACAAGGTTGACTAGACAATATTTTAACTAGAGTTGATGAGAAAAATAAATGATCAGAGTCTGTTATTTTGTTCGGTCTTGTAAGAATGTGGCTCCCTCTGGTGGTCTTGTCTTGCATGTTGTCTGTCTCAGGTGTGTTGTCTCAGGTGTGTATGATTTAGGTAATTAGTCTGTGTATATAAGTTTGCATTTGTGTGCATGTCTTTGTCGGGTCATCTCGTCTTCCTGCCTGGTGTGTCGTGTCAGCTCCTTGGTTTTTGTGAGTACTTCGTCATGTTGGACTTTTTGTATTACAGCCACAGTTGAGCTCTGAGTTTTTTGTTATTAAAGTATTTTTTGACTTTTTACTCGTGTCTCTGAGTGTCCGTCTGCACTAATGGACTCACCTCCTCCCACACCACGCTGGATCCTAACATGATGACCCGACCAACAGTGAGTCCAGCGGGCGGTACTTCCAGAGGCAGAAGGTGACGGTCTCCGCTCGAAGAGAGCAGCCGTCACAGACGTGGTCCATGCAGCTGTAGTTCCTGCGGCCGCTCTTATGCAGCCTGCTGCAGTCTCCGTAGTTTTTCCATCTCCTACAGTCTCTGTTTCATCAGTACATGGATGAAGTCCGATGATGTCACTCCGTTCGACGTTTCTACGTTTGACGTTTTGGCGCTTGTTCGTTTCCTGGGTTTAGTCTGTGTTTAGGTCTGGTTTAGGTTTTTGCAAGTTTGGCTTTGTGTTTTGCTTTTTGTCCCTTGTCCTGTTCCCCTGTCCTTGTGTTTTCCTTCGTGCCCGCCCTGGTTGTTGGGGGCGTTCCTTGTGGACGCCTGGGGGCGTCTTTGAGGGGGAGGTACTGTAAGAATGTGGCTCCCTCTGGTGGTCTTGTCTTGCATGTTGTCTGTCTCAGGTGTGTTGTCTCAGGTGTGTATGATTTAGGTAATTAGTCTGTGTATATAAGTTTGCATTTGTGTGCATGTCTTTGTCGGGTCATCTCGTCTTCCTGCCTGGTGTGTCGTGTCAGCTCCTTGGTTTTTGTGAGTACTTCGTCATGTTGGACTTTTTGTATTACAGCCACAGTTGAGCTCTGAGTTTTTTGTTATTAAAGTATTTTTGACTTTTTACTCGTGTCTCTGAGTGTCCGTCTGCACTAATGGACTCACCTCCTCCCACACCACGCTGGATCCTAACAGGTCTAATGCTCCTTTTTTCAGGCAGACAACTTTTATTTAAATGTGTTCACTGCAGTTAAAATAACACATTGATTTTACTTTGTGTTAAATAAAATCTTTCAAAGTATAATCATTCATTATTATTCTAATTTTGCTTTATGACATTTAACTCTGCATGTCATCTCTGAAATACTGACGCACAGACTCACAAGTCCAATGCAGACATGTTCCTGTTTTTGATTTTCTACATTTGCCTTATAATCTGTCTGTTTTGCTACTTTGACATCTTTGTTTTAACTTGTTAAAAAAATAAAAATGGAAATCTGTATTTCTCTCTTATGATTGTCTATTGTTGATTGTTCACGGTAAATCTACTGTTACTGTTGTCATCATTCTTTGTTTGTAGCAGGTCTCTCTTGTAAATGAGTCCTAGAGGCTCAATGAGATTAACCTGTCTAAATAAAGGTTGAAGTACTGTTTTTCTTTACAGTTTGTATTTTGTCAGATGTACTGGGACCCTGTGTACATTTCATTCCACATTTTATTCCACATAATGTACCGTCTGATGTGAATGACAATATAAAGCCAGTACAATATAAAGCCAATATAGAGCCCAGCCTTGAAACAATG
This sequence comes from Garcialebias charrua, assembly GCA_038048925.1. Taxonomy (NCBI): domain Eukaryota; kingdom Metazoa; phylum Chordata; class Actinopteri; order Cyprinodontiformes; family Rivulidae; genus Garcialebias; species Garcialebias charrua. Next base: position 31,734 of record JBBPBX010010902.1, on the reverse strand, counting down.
CTTATAGTGTTGATTATGTTTATATAATGTTATAACAATGCTTATAATGTTGGAATCCTGGCAAAAACCAATGCAGACATGTTCCTGTTTTTCATTTTCTACATCTAACTTATAATGTTTTGCTACTTTGTTTTAAATTGTTAAAAAATAAATCTGTATTCCTCTCTTATTGTCTATTGTTGAGCAATTTTGGCGGATAAAAGACGTACAGTAGTATCTAAATGTTTTCCATTCGCGTGGCACAGTCTTGCAAACCATTAAACCCTAAAACTTTAATCTGAAACTTTGGAAGCTAAAAACAATGTAAGCTAACAACTTTGTAAGCTAACAAGTTCGTTTTTTGTAGTTTTGATTTTTATTGTACTAAAACATTTTTGGAGTGGGTCCAGATGAACTTACCTCGTGTTGTGTGCTTTGAAAAAAGGTAGGTCGCTAAACGATGACATCAGAAACCTTGTTGTTTTATTTTTTTCAAAACTTCCGGTCAGTTCATAATTTATTTTCAGAGGGGATCACTGCCATCTAGTGATACCTACTGTACTCAGCACTTTAATAACATTCAATTAGGACTCTACTCGTGAAATACTGACGAGTACGTCTTTCCCATTTCATAATGACAGATACGCAAAGGGCTGCAGGGGGCGGTCTGACCAAACGTAAGATGCATGAGGAGTCAGGAATGAGGACGTGTTCGACATTTCACAAACAGTAACAGATTAACACCACTAAAAAGAACAATGCATTAAAAAAGCAGATGTCAAAAATAAAGTGAGACTACAGGTTCCCAAACAGTCTAAAAACAAATTAGTCACACAAGAGCTCACATGCATCAGTAGGCAAAAAAAAAAAAATCAGTCATTCCTACAAAGTAAAAAAAAAAAAGACTTTTTAAAAAGTAAAACTATGTTGTTTTTCACCTATTTCCCTGCTTCCCTCGTATAAAACGAAGCTGCACAAAACAGAGCAAACGAAACAGTAACTTTGTTGCCAGGATTACAGCAAACCAACGCCTGCCAGTCAAAGCGCAGGGCAAAGGCGTGTGGTGCAGCAAACCATGCGGAGCCAGACCTCACAAGCGGGAAGAGCGCAGCGTTGTTGCAGGTGCAGAGATTCAACTTTACAGCGGGTCAAACGGCACCAAGTGTAACCGGATCCTTTCTGCGTTGTGCTGGTTTTATTGATTAATCAGGCCGTGACACGGTTTGTCTTTTAAAAGATGAATCTGGGTTTATTCTGACAGGAATAACACACACAAAACAACCGTGTTATAGACTGCCTGCTCCAAGCCCCACACAGAACAAAAGTACATAAGAATAACTTAATGGATCTATAAATAAACTGAATGTATTTAGATGAAAATAAACAGCATGCACCTCTCCCACAGGACAACATGACAAAAGGGGAGAGTCTAAGGGGCGCAAACAATTTAAAGACACCACAGAAGAAATAAAAAAGAGGGGCTTCCGATTTTAAAGGTGGTGTAGCCTATGTAACTTTTCTAAAAATATATTTTTAACATATTTCTTCACTCTGTCACTATCTCCTCACAGACTGATGTTAGACAGGTAATCTCTGAAAAAAAACTATAGTCCTCTGGCTTCTCCAGGTGGTACTAAAAGCATTTCTAAAAACCACAGTGACCCGCCGTTAACCAGCCAATAAAAACAGTTTTGTTCATGAACGAGCTTGTCACGCCCATCTCCCGCCTGTCCAGCCTGCAGCGCGCATCCGCGCACGTTCTCGTTCAAAGGATTGCAAAGCTGACTGTTTTGTTTGTGACGCAAATGTATTAAAGTGGAACTAAACCCAAAAGTAACTTTTTTTAGCTGATAAACTCCCTAGAATGTGTTTAAAATGTTATCTAGCACTATGGCTGTTTATTTTCACATAATTGTGTATCTGTGTAAATCGGCAATATTTGGTCTAAAAACGTGTTTACGGTAGTTCTATGGGTTGAACTGGTGGATTACACCTTAATTTTCTTATTTGTCCAAACGCTCATGTGTGACATGTCTGCTCATGTGTGATGTCACACAGGTGGTTCAAGCAGAGCCAATCCCCGGCAGAGATGAGAAGTGCATACCTTATATGGAAATGCTGCATTTCACTCCTGACAAGCTTTTTTTTCTTTCTTTTCCCCCCTTTTTTTTTAAACCTTTGGTTTTGGATGGAATGTGTGGAATAGATAAATACATCGACATGTTTATCCTTTGTTGTTGCTTGGTGTATGTTGTTGGCTAGAGGTTTAATTTGTTTTAGGTTGTTGCTGGTGGAGGCGTGGACAAAAGCAAAACTCTACCTCCACCCCTCCTTGTCTCTCGACACGCCTATTTTCAGGGAGATTTTGAAACTGCTTCGGGGGAGGAGTTACCGATCCACAGGGTGTTGAGTTCCTCTTTAAATTCCCCTTCTTCATCCCTTATCTGGACTTTTCTTTTGTTTGTTTTTTTGCCAAAAGTCAAGTGATTGCTTCCTCCTCCGCTGACTCCATGACTGAAATGATGAGGAAATTAATGAATTTGTCACGAGCGAATTAAACTCGGGTTCAACGTGGCTGCGCGAGGCTCTGCAGATTTCCTGGTGTTCTGGTGTGCTGGACCAGCGCTCCCTGTTTTTATTTTTTAGAACGTTTTATTAACATATAAACACAGAACATCGCAGCGGCTGCTTGTGCCTTTTTTCCCCACCCGACCTGTCAATCAAGGAGGAGCTAAGGAGGCGGAGTTGCCGGTCAGCGGAGAGCAAGGGGGAGGGACCAGAAAGGTCTCCGTTCAAAAATGTTCTGTCCCGCGTTTGCCAGAAAGTTACATACAGCACCTTTAAAGTAACATGGCATAATGACAATAAGGACAGTGATGTTTCAGTCAGGTAAGAAACAATACAAATACCCAAACAAAAAGACATTTTGTGTAATTATAACAAAAGAGTAATACAACCAGGTTACAATACAGTGATTTCTTTTCTGTGATAATCCTGACTAGGGGGTCATGTCTAATGGTACATCCAGACCGAACGCGATTTCAACGGCAAAAAAGCTCAACACGCACGCAAGTGGACGCACTTTGTGTCCAGACCAAAAAGCCAGAAGCGAAACTACCCAGAAAACTGCTGCGCAGGGTTGCCAGATAAAAATTAATTAATCATCTAGTACTGTTGCTTATTTTTTATTTTTTTTTAACCCAAACTGTCATATTTGCTGCGTGAGGATCTGATAAGATTAATACAGGTAGTCCCCGATTTACGAGCGAGATCCGTTACAACGAGGCGCTCGTAAACCGGAAATCTCGTAATTTGGAANGTTGGTCGGTAGGTGTGTGTGTGTGTGTAATGGTTGGTCGGTAGGTGGGTGTGTGTGTGTGTAATGGTTGGTCGGTAGGTGGGGGTGTGTGTGTGTAATGGTTGGTCGGTAGGTGGGGGTGTGTGTGTCAAAGTCAACTTTATTGTCAAAACTGCTATAGATGCTTTTCACATGACGTAGCGACCTGTAGATCACGTGACCGAATCGCCATTTTGTTGGCGGAAGTAGCCGAGTGTTCAGTGTGTTTAGACGCGCCGGTTCGTTTCTTTGTTGTTGGATTTCTAGTAATTTCTAACGATCATGGTCCAAGGTTGCGTCGTCGTTCGCTGCAACAACCGTGCTGGTTGCGGTGATGTGAAGCGGTCCTTTTTTTTTAATTCCGAAGGTCTTAAAACACCAAGGAGAAGCAACAGAAGAACTCTCAGCAAAGCGAGGTGACTTGTGGCTGGTGAGATGCTTTTCACTGACTACCGCAGGGATTTCACCCCATCCAAATATTCTAGAGTATGTTCAGAGCACTTCAAAAATGGTGAGTGTTGTTAAAAACACAGAGAAATGGTAAAATGTAAATGAACTGTCAAAGTTAGCTGAACGCTGAGTAATCAACCCATGTAAATGTGCATGTAGACTGTCAGATTATGCACAACAGAAAGTCAGGGCAGGTTGTGACTTTTTCTTTTTTCTGTATTTTCCAGGTAAACCTGCTGCCCTTTTTGACCAGACAAATCCTGACTGGGCTCCTTCTCTCAACCTGGGTTATGACATGTCTGCACATTCAGCCAGAGAAAATGCATCAAACAGGTGGCTATATGATGTTATTGCCTTGTATAACAAGCCAAGTCATATTTTGTATAATTATGACTCTCTGTGGTTAAGTTCAAGATGCTGTTAACAGTGTTTCATTTGAAATTAAAGTGAAGTTATGGTTTATTAACAAGTACTTCTTGTTACATAGAAAAAGCACAAAAAGTCTGTGCTCACCTAATGCGATTTAACCATACGTCCATATCTCATACAAGCCTGTTATTTTTGTTTATGATAATAATAATAATAGAAATAATATTGCATTAGTCTTTCTTTTTGAGGCCCTCAAAGTTGCTTTACAAATTTCTTGCATCATTTAATAAGACACACATTCACACACAATGTTTTATGAAGTAGAAGTTTTAAAGTGCAAAAGCAGTTGATCACATATCAAAGTTATATTACAGTTTTTTAGTTGTGCTTCATTTTTTCTTTACGAGGTGTGTGTTGTACATTGACTCAGACTGAAAGTAATTTCATCAAATTTGAGATTTTATTTGTTTTTTTCTCCTCCTTCAACAACTCTGATTATGTTCATCTGTTCACAGTATGCTCGTGCACAGGGCAGGCGACAGAAGAAGAAGCAGTGTGAAGCCATCGCAGCGGCGTTACTGGAACAGACTCCAATTCCCACACCACCTCCACAGCTTCACCACACACCACCACAGGATGGAGTTGCTGATGAGGAAACCAGTGGTGATGGTGCCAGTTCAGAACTGCAACTAGGAAACCAGAAGAGAGTAGAGTTTCAGCAAATGTTGACCAGAATTAAAAATTTGGAAGACTCTAGCTGCTGCAACAATTACATCACAGTCCTATGAACATAACATAGAGAAGGTTAAATATTACACAGGACTCCCTAGTTTTGTAACACTCATGTCAGTCTTCACTTTAGTGGAACCATTCATTCTAGAAACAGTAAAGTGCAAGATAACAAAATTCCAAAAACTGATTTTGACCCTGATGAGACTTGACAAGAAGTCTTGTTTTGGTGATGTAAAAATGTTACTCTTTAAAGTATGTATTACCGTAAGTAATTATCAGCACTGTGCAGCTGAACTGTGTCGTATGATGTTGATAAGAAACTGAGAACAATGTACATGAACTGTGAAACTGATGGACTTAAATAAAACATGATTTTTATAAACCATAGACATACACCTGGAAAAGACTTATTTTAGAAGACACATTGATCTGTACCAGACCTGAAGTCGGTCTGCAGCATATAATTATTGTAGTTAGAAGAAGATGACTCCAGATGGTTAATTTGGGTTTTTCTTGTGTCATCTTACTATCACAAAAATTAAATTTACCTGTCAGCATTTGATAGTGTTTTGAAATTAGTAGCGATAACCTTGACTTTGTAAGCTTACTATAATTTCATACGGTTATATTATTTCATTAAGTAATGGGCAAATAACTTTGACAAAAATAACAACAAATCTGCAGACTTGTGTTTAGAAATGTGTTTTACATTGTATCCTCTATGGCTAAAACATCGACATACAGCCTTTCTGGCATAATTCAAAACATTTCATAATTATTTATACTGTTCTGCTGAACACAACTATTTCGACCCCTCGGCAGGTCTCATCAGGCGGTGATGGCTTTCATGTAAAAAGCAACATGTATGCCATAGATTTCCCCGCTATAGTTGTGGGTTTGATAATTTTTTGTCAGGTGTGGGTTTGTTTGTAACTTGTTTTTGTTTGGGTTCGTTACTTTGTAACCTTTTTTTTAGGGGGGTGTTTCTAATCTAAGGCCAGGTAGAAACTGGTTTTAATCAGGACAGTTTTAGTGACACTGGTTTAAATCTGGACAGTTTTAGTGACACTGGTTTTAATATGTTGTAGTGACACTGGTTTAAATCTGGACAGTTTTAGTGACACTGGTTTAAATCTGGACAGTTTTAGTGACACTGGTTTTAATCTGTTGTAGTGAAACTGGTTTTAATCTGTTGTAGTGACACTGGTTTGACAGTTGTAGTGACACTCGGTCCAGACAGACTTCGGCAGCTCATAAGGGTCTTTGCCCTCAATACAGCCAATTTTATCCAGATACCTTTGTCTTGCTTTCGCATCCAGTGTGTCCTGGTACCGCTCCGTGTCCCGGTAATGTCCGTTTGCGTCGGTCGGCGGCTTTTTCGATGTTTTTTTACGTGGTCGTAGTTGTTCGTCCATACTCGCTCGTAGCTAAATGCTAAATGCTAGTCCTACAAGATGGCGACGACCGAAAAAAAAAAACACTGGATATGACGTCAGTGAAAAGCATCTATAGACTCTGATCAAAATAGACTCTGAATGAAAATCAAAAATCCAAGATGGCCGCCTAAGCAAAAAAGGATAAATACTATAAATGGGTCAGTTTTAGAGATATTGAGCTTAAATTTGGTGTGTTGATAACTGAGAATGTTTCTATCAAATGCTATATCAAAATCCAAGATGGCCACTAACACTACTTTTAAATGGCCTTAACTCAGCCATTGTGACACATAAAGAGTTTAAATTTGGTGAGGTTGTAGCTGAAAACATTCTCTATCACATACTGATTTAAATAAATAAAAAATCCAAGATGGCTACCTTAGCTAAAAATGAAAAATTATAACTCAGCCATTTTTAGAGCTATTCAGCTCAGTTTTGGTGTAGTGGTGACCAGGGGCGGCCGGCCAATAGGGGGCGCTAGGGCGCCGTCCCGCTGGAACTTCTGGAGCCATTCATCATTTTACATTGAAGACTTTAAAAAAATTAATAAAAATGAAATAAAATTAAAATAATTCGAAATATATGCATATATGTTTTTAGTTGTATAGGATAAATATTTTATGAGTAATGATGAGTTATATTGTTTGTTTCAAAAAAACATTTTCTTATTGGTGAAGTATTTCCGGTCCTGGGGGCGCATGAATCTTATCCATAGACTCTCGTTATGAATGACGCATGCGCAGTTATTCCACGACGTTACAAAACAATGGGAAGATGCTGGGTGCATATTTCAACACCCTGGACATGTCCAATGTGAGCTGGACCTACCGATAATGTGCTTCTTGTCTTTTTTTTAATCTAGGAAATGAGCCGTGCAGTGACTCAAGCCAGGTAGGTTTTAAATCATTGAAAGCCTTTTATCTAATGCCTATTTGCCATTTCTGACTAATATGCCTCTCAACTTTTAGAAGTCTGTTTGTGAAAATGCCTTCAGCTGACTGTTTATTCTAAAAGTGGCAACTGGTGAGTTTGTTTCTGGAGCTAGCATGCAAATGCTAGTCTTTATCTAATGCTTATATTATTATATTACCATTCCTGACTGATATGCCTCAACTTTTAGATGGCTCTGTTTGTGAAAAAAGCCTTCAGCTGACTGCAAGTGGGAACTGGTGAGATTGTTTATTTCTTTGTTTGTGGAGTTAGCCTAGGATGCCAGCGCTGGCCTCCAGGTTATTGTATTGGACTCTGATGGCTACATTTATTTCAATTTGCTTATAAAAAATGATCAAACATTAATAATTTTATATATTAAATGTCACTGGTGGTGTTTTACTATTTATTAACACTGTATTGATCTGAAGAATGAAAACAAAAGCCTCTTGCAAGTAACTAGCTCCTATTAACATTGAAACATTTAAGGTACATTTATATGGTGAAATGCTATACAGGTATATGCTAAGGTGCATTAGGACCTTTAAAATTAGGAATATTTAAGAGAACCGGTACTCAAAAAGAGCTTGATTCTATTTATATTATGAACTTGTATTACTATAATTTATATATAATTTTTTTATTTATATATATTTTGTTTGTTCTTTGTTGTTTTAGTGAGTCAAATTGGTTCTTCTCATCCTGAGTGTCAGGATTTACACAGAGGCAGGTACGAATCCAGTTGTGCAGGCAGGGACTCGGACTCAGAGGTATTCAAAATAAATACTTTAATAAAAATAAATCAAAGAGCTGGCATGGCAGCAAAACTTACATTTTCAACAGAACCATCAGGACGGGACCAAGACAAGACTAGACAGAACCTAACGACGACGCGACAACGAACAGACTGGCAGACAGAGTATATACACACACACAAGACAGGACGTATTACAAACACCTGGGGCCAATTAACTTAACTAGAGACGGAGCAAGACGGGGAAACTAAACCTGAGACATAGAAACTAAAACTTAACCTAGGATGGCAGGACTGGAGATTAAACTGAGTAAACAAACATGGACTAAACTAGAATTAAAGAACAGGACCGGAACAAGGGAAACTAAATAAAACTAACATAGATGATTGACAAGAAATTAAACAGAGTAAACAAACATGGAGAACAAACAAAGGATGCCCACTGGTGCCATCCTTACACTGAGCATTGTTCGTTGAACTTGTGTTAATCTGCATTTGATAAATAAACACGATTTGAACTTGGAACGTTTTATTTTTCATTTTTGAGAAAGACCCGTTTTTATCACCTCAGACAGCTGGCTAAGGTAAAGCCCATCCTTACAAAACAGTAGCTGTAAACAGTAATCCATGCCTTCATCACCTCTCGGCTGGATTACTGTAACGCTCTTTACCTTGGAGTCAGCCAGTCCTCCCTCAGACGTCTCCAGTTGGTCCAGAACGCTGCTGCTCAGCTTCTAACTGGAGTTCATAAGAGGGAGCACATCACCCCCACTCTGGCTTCACTCCACTGGCTGCCTGTTCATTTTAGAGTTCATTTTAAGATTATTTTATTTGTTTTTAAAAGTTTAAATGGTCTTGCCCCATCCTACCTCTCTGAGCTGCTTCACCCATACTCTCCTGCTCGGTGCCTCAGATCAGCTGATCAGCTGCTTCTGGAGGTGCCGAGGTCCAAACGGAGGCTCAGAGGGGACAGAGCTTTTTCTGTTGCTGCTCCAAGACTGTGGAACGATCTCTCTCTTCCTATCAGATGAGGTCCTTCACTGTCCATTTTTAAAACTCTTCTAAAAATACATTTTTACTCACTGGCTTTTAGCACAGACTGAATTTGTTCAGCACTGTTTTTATTGTTTTTATTGATCTTAATGTTTTAACAACTGTTTTATTTTTATGTGTTTTTTAAAATGTTCTTGATTTTATGTGTACAGCACTTTGTTGCAGCTGTGGTTGTTTTAAAGTGCTCTATAAATAAAGTATTATTATCATCCCGCAGGACATCGTTTTGGACCGAGGGCCACAGTTCATCTCCCAGGTATGGAAGGGATTTTGTCAAGCATTGGGGGCAAACGTCAGTCTCACATCGGGTTACCATCCTCAATCCACCGGACAAACGGAACGCTGCAACCAAGACCTGGAAACCACTCTAAGGTGTGTTATTGACTCTAACCCCTCGTCTTGGTCCCAGCACCTTCCATGGATCGAGTACGCTCACAACTCCCAGACTTCTGCAGCCTCTGGGCGATCACCATTTGAGGTGGCCATGGGTTTCTCTCCCCCGCTTTTCCCTTCACAGGAGGCTGATGTGGGCGTTCCTTCCGTTCAACTGCACATCAAGCGTTGCCGTCATGTTTGGCGACAGACCAGAGCAGCTCTGGGCAGATCTTCAGAACAAAACAAACGGTTCGCAGACAGGCACCGTTCTACAGCTCCCACATACAAGGTAGGCCAGAAGGTAGGGCTCTCCACCAAGGACATTAATATCAAGGACACCCCTAGGAAACTTTTCCCTAGGTTCATAGGACCTTTTCCCATAGTTGCAATAATTAATAGGTCGGCGGTAAGGCTTCAGCTCCCACCTTCCATGAAGATCCATCCTACCTTCCATGTGTCTAGCATCAAGCCCGTTACCATGAGGAACCTCCACCCTCAAACCAACCCCCCCCCCCAAAAAAAATCTGATTTACAATGAGCCTGCTTTTAAAGTCAGTCGTCTCCTGGACGTGAGACGTAGGTGTCGGGAAGTCCAATACTTAGTGGACTGGGAGGGCTACGGTCCCGAGGAACGTTCCTGGGTCCCGCGAGCTCGGATCCTGGACCCCGGACTCATAACCTCTTTTTTCAGAGCCCACCCTGAAAAAAGACTTAAATCGTCAAGGGTCTATTCTTGAGGGGGGGCATCTGTGGGATTCCTGGGTTTTTCTGTTTGTCTGTCACTTTAACTCCACAGCTAATCAACCAACTCAACTCCCCTGCTGCCGCTTTGAGGAGGACTGCTACTTGAGCATCTGCCAGACACCTCTCCATGGCTGGGACATCTTCTGCCATTGGACTTTCCACGGCCAGGCTCATCAGGTCCTCTCCAGAGCCTCTCTCTCGCCACTGGATCTCGCTTCTGTGGGCTCACGGTGTCCCATCACCAACTACCTCGTCCTCCTCTCTGTCTGGGTCAACCTGCTCCTCTCTCCACCGGTCATCTCTCCTCTGGATTATCCTCACACCTAAGATTCCACTCTCTACTCCTCCTCAACCATCTCCTGCAAAAACAACAACAAAATCAACTCTTGCTCTACAAATCAAATCATCAATCTGTCAACAGGATATATATACTCATCCCCTTCTTCCTTTTCAGCTGCTTGAGTTTTTAATCTGCACCTGTAAATAAGTTATCACTTACTTTTTATCCTGCCTCGTGTCCTTACTACTTTGGTCTGCCATTAGGGGGTCGACGTTATACAAATCCTGATGAAGGGTATCATGGTGGTTTTTCCCAAGATACCAAGGATAAGATGCCTGGTTTCTCAATGCAACCACAAGTGGTTCCCAGTGCAGAAGATTCTGGTGCTGCACCCCCTGGTATGAGCCTCCATTTTTCCATGAACATATGTATGCAGGTGCAATATCTCACCCCTACAGCTATGAAAGTGGCACTGGGGGATTTCCTCATCATAATTATGCAGGATCTCTTTCCTTTGATTATTGTTATGACACTCCTTTATCTCCTAACTAAAATTCTTATGGCTCAGGTGAATCATCTCTTCTCAGTTATGGTGCACCAGGATATCCTCCTGTTAGTCATGGAAACACTAGAACCACTTCATCTTATGGCTTTTTGGCGCGTCAGCCACCAAAAATTGATCCTGAATTCATCCCCATGAACATCTTGATGAAAGTTCGTCCAAAGCCGCTTGCTCGGGCTTGGAGAACAAGTGAAGTTCCATTGGGCAAGATTGAAAATAACCCATTCTCTCATGTGGTCAAGTCCAACAAGGGTTACCATTGTGAAAGAGACCTTCGTTCTAACAACTGGTACTTTGAGAGCCCGTTGTTCCAACAACTGGTACTTTGAGAGCCCGTTGTTCCAACAACTGGTACTTTGAGAGCCCGTTGTTCCAACAACTGGTACTTTGAGAGCCCGTTGTTCCAACAACTGGTACTTTGAGAGCCCGTTGTTCCAACAACTGGTACTTTGAGAGCCCGTTGTTCCAACAACTGGTACTTTGAGAGCCCGTTGTTCCAACAACTGGTACTTTGAGAGCCCGTTGTTCCAACAACTGGTACTTTGAGAGCCCGTTGTTCCAACAACTGGTACTTTGAGAGCCTGTTGTTCCAACAACTGGTACTTTGAGAGCCAGTTGTTCCAACAACTGGTACTTTGAGAGCCCGTTGTTCCAACAACTGGTACTTTGAGAGCCCTTTGTTCCAACAACTGGTACTTTGAGAGCCCTTTGTTCCAACAACTGGTACTCCCAGAGCCCTTTGTTCCAACAGCTGGTACTCCGAGAGCCCTTCGTTCCAACAGCTGGTACTCCGAGAGCCCTTCGTTCCAACAGCTGGTACTCCGAGAGCCCTTCGTTCCAACAGCTGGTACTCCGAGAGCCCTTCGTTCCAACAGCTGGTACTCCGAGAGCCCTTCGTTCCAACAGCTGGTACTCCGAGAGCCCTTCGTTCCAACAGCTGGTACTCCGAGAGCCCTTCGTTCCAACAGCTGGTACTCCGAGAGCCCTTCGTTACTCTTGAGAACCCTTCAGACCCCCATCTCGCACCTGAAATAAGGAAAAGCAATAAAAATGTCCCAGTAACTGACCTTTAGAAGAAAATGTCACTATGAATGAGCTGGACTTATCAGAAGTGGTCATGTTTGTTTGTTTCTGCATTTTGTCTTGCTGAGTACTTGTTGTGTTTTTTTTTTTGCAGCAACTTCTGGTAGCTTCTTGTAAAGGGAAAATTCTGAATAAAGCTGCCAGTATACAGTATTCTTTGCTGTCTTGATATTGACTTTTCTGAACTCTTAAACCAACTGACATTTTAAACCTAGTACCGCTTAACCATTTTCATGCTGAATATATTCAAAGATCCCATTAACACGAATCTGGAAATATTACTGTTAACTGAGACTGCTTGAGAGTTTAAACTAACACTGGTAGTTGTACAAATGTCTCATTTTCTCTAAATTCTACTGAAAGCCTACAAAATGTATTTTTGGAAATGCAGGCTGCCATATTGTACTCTGTTTTGTTTTTTTAATGGCAGAAATGTCTAACTGGAGCACAAACTTTCTGTCATCAGAACCTTACAGCATCGGGCAGAGCACATCCCCACAAGGACAGAAGGGAAGGAAAAGGAACAGAAACACATCAACAAATTGCTGCAAACATGTGGATATCCCAACTGGGCTTTTGTCAAGTCAGCAAGGAAATCTGCTAAACACAATAATGAACAGAAAAAGTCTAACAGACGGAAAAACATTGTCATTCCTTATGTTGCTGGAGTCTCAGAGAATTTCAGAAGGATTTTCAACAAACACAACATCCCAGTACATTTCAAACCCAGCAGGACTCTCAGACAGAGGCTGGTCCACCCTAAGGACAGAACCCCCACACACAAACAGAGTGGTGTGGTTTACGCAGTCCAGTGCAGCGAGGTCTGCTCAGACCGCTACATTGGAGAAACGAAGCAGCTCATCCACAAAATAATGTCTCAACACAGGAGAGAACCTCCTCTGGACAAAACTCAGCTGTTCACCTCCACCTCACAGACAAAGGTCACTCATTTGAGGACCAGAATGTGCAAATTTTGGACCGAGAGCACAGATGGTTTGAGAGAGGTGTGAAGGAAGCAGTTTATGTTAAGAGAGAAAAACCTCTCAACAGAGGAGGAGGTCTGAGATTTCAACTTTCCAAGACTTATAACTCAGTTTTGGAACTGATTCCGAAACGTTTTACACCGGATGGGAACAGAGGTGTCTTGTCTGTAAATTAGACTAACAAATTTCTTTGAGAAGCCTCTGTTTGTTGGTTGGGAGTTGTTTTTTGTCAATTTACATACAGTGTTGTGTCTTCTGTCAGAGACCTCAAGGGAACCCCCTACTGTTAAGGTGTGATCTGTCAATTTACATGTATGTGTTACCTCAGCTTGAAATTTACATATGATTGTGTGTGGTTCTGTTATAACTCCAAACTTCTCACACAGTTGTTCATGGAATTGAGAAAGCCTCCCGGATGGGAGTCGAAACGTTTTCTGTTACAAATAAAGTCCAGTTGATCTTGTATTGAACGCCTTTTTGATTGGTCTAAATTTGTTACATTTCCATATTTTGTCACCCACAGCATTACGACCGAAAATGTAATTTCTCTGCTTACGGTTAGGCTTATGTAAGAGTTTTTAGATTTGGAAGTTCCTCTTTCTAAAGATAAAAATGGAGTTCAGTCTAATGATTAACTTTTGGATTAAACTCCATTAAAGATTACTGCAAAGTTTTTGTAGATATTGAGGTAAAACTTTGTGTGGTCCATCATTTTGAAGTCATACTCTTGTGATATCTGTTTTTTAGGAACTTTATTAATATAAAATAGAACAGAAAGGTACAAATACTAACTCTAATGAAGGATGTCAACTACTTTTACAATAGGGTTTTTTTGCAATATAATGAAATGTTTAAAAAATACAAACACAAAGGGGCAAGATTAGAAACTTAAAACAAGTTTTTGGCTATGATTCTAGCATTTTTCCAATGTATTAATCTACATAATGAATAGTGACTCAAACTCATTCATAAAACAAGGAGGGATGTTACAGTACAGAGAAAACCGGCAACGTAAAATAAAATGGCATCAGCATCAAAAGAAGGAATGTTAAATTTGAGATTAATCCAATTTCTGATGTCTGTCCAAAAATTTGAGTGAGGGATCTCTTGCAGCTGTGGTAATGCTTTTTATTTTTATTTTTTGTATTTATTTTTTGTCCATAAAACTGGAACGCTGTCATTTCTCAGCAAACCCCTGAATTGTTTTGTTTTTTATGAGGATGAATAACCACAAAAAAAACCTACTGTATTAAAATTACATTTTAAATAGTCAGGAGAGGGTGTGTGTGCGCGCGTGTGTGTGTGGTCGGGATTATGCCTGTGTGTGCAGATTGGACCAGATTACGCAGCAGTGCAGGGACAAGACGCAGACATGGTCCGGGTCTCCTCCGGGTCTCAGTCCGCCTGATCCGGACCTGCTGCCCCCACAGCTGATGGAAACATGGCCGACGTTCCTCACATCGTTAAAATCGGGATTTCCTTGAAGATGCTTCCCAACAACACGGCGGTGTTCTTCAAATCTGACGGAGCTCGGTTTGGACAGACCCGAACCATCAAACTACTAACTGGGTCAAAATACAAGATGGAGGTGGTGGTGAAACCAGGAGCCGTCCAGGCCACGTAGGTGCAATTAGATTGGATCTATTGATTGTCATTGATTATTGATTCTGGGAGGAACATGAACAACAGATTAGTGTCAGACATTTTGTTAAAAGAAAAACAATAAGGAGATGTGTTGAGATTTTATTCAAAAAAAATTCTATGGTCTTTTTACCCATTAAAACAAAGAATAATTAGTCTACTTATTTATTTATTTATTTATTTATTTATTTATTTATTTATTATTGTTCAGACAGTCCTTAAACGCACCGCACGTTGATTTTATTCACAGATTGACAAATTGCGTTTGCGTTACAATATTTAGGATAGGCTCCTTTTTGTCATAAATACATCAGAGGAAACGCTTCATTTTCTAAAAGTAATAGTTACATAAATATTGGTGGACTATTTATTAATATATATTTCTCTCCCAAGGTTTAAACTGACTCACTTTACAGGCGTCGGCGTTTGAATTTCCGTGCAGCTCGTAAATGCAGCACACACACACACACCACGTTAAATCCTCAACAGATTACTTCTGCGTGCTCTGCTGAGGTTTGTGGGTTATCTGACTGAGGGGATATCTGGCCCTCACTGTGTAAAACATGAACAGATGTAGGTCGCACGTGATGAGAGCAGATGCTGATAAAACTGTGGGGCAATAAAACAAAATAAAAACCCAGCAGTGGCCCAGATTCACCCAGGCCACAGCCTGGGCCATTCCATTGGTTAAACAGCAAACAAATGTGTGTGTTGAGGTTATTGTAGTGTGTTGACATCAGTGTGTGTTGTGTTTTTTCACCGCAGCTCAATGAGTGTTGGTGGGGTGACTTTTCCTTTGGAGCAGCAGTCTAAAGACCCCCAGTCTGTGGTCTACACTGGCCTGTATGACACTGAGGGGGTGGCACACACCAAGAGTGGAGAGAGGCAACCTGTTCAAATCAACATACAGGTACTGAACACAACCCTCACTTTTCCCCAAAAAAAAGTCAAATATAAAGATAATTAAATTCACAACCTTTCTTGCATATCGCCCACCAGCTTTTCTGCCAGAGTTGTACACTAAGATCATCTGATGAAAAATTGTAGCGATTTTGTTATGCGATATAAAATGTCACATTCTGATTATACGTGTTTGTATCACACCAAGGTGCCAACAACAGGTACTGCTAAAGTTATAAGCAAAGATCTCACACAATTATTGTATCATTTATATATTACACAATTGTTGTTTTTGTATTATATACTGTATATTTTTTTACCTCACGACCTAAAATTGCAAATACAGAAGCACTCACAAACAAATCTGATTAAAACGTTTTTTTTTCTTTTGAAATGGTAAATGGAGCTTATTTATATAGCGCTTTCCAGCCCCCTGTGAGGAGCCCCAAAGCGCTTTACAATACCAGCCATCCACCCATTCATTCAGACATTCATACACCGGTAGTGGTAGCCTGCCTTGCATAAGGCACCATCCAGACCTACCGGGAGCAACTTTGAAAACCAAAGGAAGCGCTGTGCAATCTTTGGAACTTCAATATCTGCAAAAGCTATAAGGGTAGAAGATGTTATGTCAGCAAAATTGACTTAATCAACCATTACCATCTGAGGTCCCAGTCTTTGTGGCAAACATCTAAAATGCAGCACACGGAATAGTCTGGGTGGTTTTCAAAGAGTTTGGCAAGGGAGGTGTGGCAGGAGGGCACAATGGACTGGAAACGAGTTTTATTTGAGACACATGAAAAGTAGAATAAATCTCATGGAGGAGGGAAACTTCAAATTTACAGAAGATGGATGTACAATTGATCTTAAAATGCCTGATGTATTTGGGAGATAGTTCCTTAGATGTATGTCTGAGTTGGAAGTCAAACCTTGACCAAATATTGTGTCCAGGTGAGTACTGGGGGACTGTAGTCCTCTGTTGATCTGCCAGGTCTTAATTCTCATCAAAAGTTCTCAAGTGTGCCACATTGGTCTGATACCAGATCCACCGATAATGTAAATGTTGAACAGAGAGTTGAACCACTGTAATCTCCTTGATAGGAAACAGAGGGGTTTGATATTCAAGGCAGGCTTCAAAGAGATTTAAACAGTCATCGAATCATGGACATACCATATTTTCTAGTGTATATGTCGCACCTTTTATGGTTTTTTCAAGGCCTGCGACCTATACACCAGTACGATCTATTTATGGATTTTTCCAATTTTTTGGCAATAATTGGACAGTGCGACCTATACAACGGTGCAACCTTTACAACGGAAAATACAGTACTCAACCCATGGAAATTGTGAACTTCAGTATGACGAGTGGATGCACACCCGTAGCTTCAAGCTCTTTTCAATATTTCTGTTGGACTAAGGATGAGAACCAGAGAACAGACTGACAGTGGCCCCATTGGGATTGCCGGTACATAAAGACTTTCAGACCTGGAAAATTAATTGTGGACCTCAATGTGAAACAATGTCTGAGAGGATGCATGCAATGTGAAGACGTTGTGAACCAGGTGTTGGGAAGTTTCTGTAGCTGAAGGAAGCTTGGTAAAAGCGATGTGGTATACTGCTTTGGAAAACTGGTGGTATAACGCATCAAGTTAGGACCCAGCATCGTAAGTCATTGTGAAATACAAATGAGCAAAGAACATGGACCAACAAGCTTGTCTGGAGTTGAAAAGTTTTTCAGATTCCAGGTGGGTTAGATTAAGGTCCATCAAACACAATAAAAGGTTGATTAGATCCTTTGAGTCATTGTATCAGTATTTCCAAGGCCAGCTTGATGGCAAGTAGCTCTCAGTTCTCTATGTTGCAGTTCCTCTCAGCAAGGAAAATATATTTTAAAAGAATACACAGGAGTGCAGTTTAACCTGAAGGTCCATGTGCTAAAACAAGATTGTTTCACCTCTATTGGTGGATGTGTCCACTTTAACAACAAACTGTTTTTGTGGATCAGGATGGATAAAAACAGCTGCTACGCCACTCTTACAAAGGGCAAAATAGAATGCTTCACAGCCTCTGTATCAGGAAATCTACGGTTTATAGCTCAAACCATAACATATCTAAATATGGTCACTCTCCTCTTAGCTTACCAGCCAGAGCTGTTTCAGAACATGGGTCTTCTTTTACATAAGGGCACCCAGAGTCCAACAGTTTAGGAGGAGATGAACATCATGAGACTTCATCCTCCAGGTCTCCAGAGGCACCGTACAGGACTGTAGCTGCATCATAGGATTAGCTGGGATGCAGTTAAAGCTCTCCTTTTGAAGTGTGAGTTGAAGATCATTCTGACAACTTCTTCTACCAGTCATTCCCAGCAGACCCTCACTACACGTTTGATTTACCAGGTCTGTCCAACATCTTCCCTCGTCATCTGATCCAACTCACTACCAGGTGGTTATCAGTGCTCAGCTCCTCTCTTCATCCGAGTGTCCAAAACATACGGCCGCAGATCAGATGACATAACTACAAAGTCAATCATCGCTCTATGACTTAGGGCATCCTGGTGCCAAGTGCACTTAAGGGCACTTTATGTTTGAACATGGTGTTTGTGATGAACAAACTATGACTAGCACAAAAGTCCAACAACAGAACATAGCTCATGTTCAGATCACAGAGGCGGTTCCTCCCAGTCACGCCCCTCCAGGTCACACTGTCGTTACACGTGAGCCTTGAAGTCTCCCAGCAGAATAAAGGAGTCCCCAGCTGGCACACCTTCCAGCACCCCAGCTAAATACTCCAAGAAGACTGGATACTTTGAACTGTTTTTGGGTGCTTAGGCACAAACAGTCAGAGCCCGTCCCCCCACCTGAAGGTGCAGGGAACGATGATGATGATAAAAGCCCGATCACGCCACGGCATACCTCATTGTGTGTGTCCCTGGGCAAGACACTTAACCCCGAGTTGCTCCTGGTAGGACAGGCAGCGCCTTGCAAGGCAGTCTACCGCTACCGATGTATGAATGTGTGTATGAATGGGTAGATGGTTGGTACTGTGAAGCGCTTTGGGGCGGAAAGCACTATATAAGTAAGCTCCATTTACCATTTACCATTTACGTCCGTGCCATGTTCAACGATGGCAACCCTGGTTAGTTTCTGGCATGTGCTCATATGTGGCTGGCAAATCCAAACTTGGTCTTAAATATGTGGTTGCAGGTCACGCAGTATAGCTGGCCCACACTGTTGTAGGTGTAATTGCAGGAGGGTTTAGGTCGGTTCTTGCAAATTTGTCATTTTAATCCAACTCGGAAAGGTGAGAGTTTTCAAAGTTTGAGACACCTTTCTTGACCTTTGAATGCCAAATTGATCTTTTTTGAGCAGCCTTCTCCAACTCTTCGTTGGCCAAACTACACGGTGGCCAAACTGCATGCAATCAGATTACATTTGAAAACATCCTTATAGCAAAGGTACTGCAGGGTTGCGCTTCCCACTCGAAAGCTCTGAGTAAAATATGCGCTTTGGTAGTCTACGGTCTTCCATTCGCTGAACGTGGCCGCACCATCATAGTTGTCCTCTCATCAGCCATCTCCATGCCGTGAGTATTTGAGTGGGGTGCTCAGGTGCAGGGAACCTACAGGCACCAAGTCAGGGGGCTAAGAGTAGACCCACACCAGCTCAGCGCCTCTCACCACGACCGACTCCAGGGTGGAATAAGGTCCAGCCCCTCTCAAGGAGATTGGTTCTGGAGCTCACGCTGTGCGTCGAGGTGAGCCCAACTATATCTAGTCCACTGGTTCTTAACCTGGGTTCGATCGAACCCCAGGGGTTCGATGAGCCGGTCTCAGGGGTTCGACGGAGCCTCTGCCCAGGATTTAAAGACACACTTGTGTAAACACCGGTTTGACCGGTGTTGCCAGATAGAGTCCCACCCGCCCAAAGCACTCTCTACCCGCAAAAGTCAGAAGGAAAATCGCGGTGAACCGCCCAATCTGGCAACACTGGTGACGGCTGCAGATTCAGTGCTGATGCGGAAATATAACGCGCGCATTAGTCAATGGCTGTCGTGTCGTAGTTGTACGTCGTGTGTTTACAAACTACGGTAAATATGTCGGGCAAAAAAAGAAAGTGGTTGGACCAATATGTCCAACATGGATTCACTTGTGTCACGGAACGGGATGGAAGTCAGCGTCCGATCTGCATGATATGCAATGCGAAGTTGAGCAACTCCAGTCTCGTGCCGGCAAAACTAAAGGAACACTTCATGAAGATGCACAGAGACGGGGAACACAAGAACACAACGCACAAATTCCTTTTTCAAATGACACCATCAGCGACAGAATAGAGCACATGAGTGAAGACATCTTGGGTCAAATAGTTGCAGATCTAATTTCAAGTTCTGAAAAATCCTATTTAATTTTTAATGATAAAAAAAGTACAAAAATATTTTTTTTGTACTCTTATTGGGCCAGAATAAAGTTGTTGTGAGTTCATGCACTGTGTTGGTTTTGTTCTTTGAGCAAGGTGATGTTGTAGAATTTGAAAAAAAAAAATCATATTTTATATATTAAAAAAGAGGGGTTCGGTGAGTGGGCATATGAAACTGGAGGGTTCGGTAGCTCAAAAAAGGTTAAGAACCACTGATCTAGTCGGTACCTCTGAACCTCACGCACAAGCTCAGGCTCCTTCTCCGCCAGAGAGGTTGCATTCCATGTCCCAAGAGCCAGATTTGGTAATCCTGGGTCAGAGCACCAAGGACCCCGCCTTCGGCCACTGCCCATGAATTCATGCACTGGACTCGTATGGCCAGTGAAGGGAGGCCAGAACTGGAGTAATGTGCTCTCTTTTGCCTGTACCAGTTAAAAATTGGGCTGCAGCATTTTGAACTACCGTAGTTGTAAATGTGCAATAGAGGGCTGACTGGTTCCAAAACGAAGTGCATTGCAGTAATCAAGCCTGGATGTTATGAAAGCACATACTGTATTACTGTCTCAAGGTTACTTTTGGACAGGACAAACTTTTGGACAGTCGCCTCAAATGAAAAAGCAAAGACAAACAGGATTTAACAATCATGTTTACATGACTGTTTAGCTTCATGAAAGGTCGATTTTCACTCCCAGATTAGTGACAACTTGTTTCTCTAACGGGGCTAGAGAGGAAAGGTTGATAAATGGTTCCTGATTGTGTCATTAGTTTGAAACAATATTACTTCTGTCCCTTTTCTCATTAAAATTTAAGAAATTTAAACATTTATAAAATTTAGTCAAAGCAATTTCTGTGGTGTATAAAGTCAGTTGGCCGTGGCAGCCATCATGAATTGGGTTAACTTCAAAGTTTAATCAGATGTCGATATGCATTCAAGTGATTCTTTTCCAAAAGGTTTATGGAAATGTGTCCAATTGTTCATGACATATTTCTATAAAGGTCGGCTGCACAAAGGGATTCACAATATATACTGTGAGTGTGATGAGATCATATATATAGTGATATTTTTCATGGTTTTATCAAAATGGTTTCAACTCTGTCACTTTTCATAATATGATGATTTTAGTTTAGAACTCTGGCATGAACGGTTGCAGTCTATGTATTCCTTCAATTAACAGTGTGAGCATCAGTGTCAATGTAGTCCATCTGTGCATTCACACCCTGCAGTCTGTGGGATGGTACAGTGTGCATTTAGCCATCTGTCCTGTTAATATGCCTTCTCTTCATCCATCCGTCAAATACTTGTACAGACAAAATAATTTACTCCATTGTAATTAGTTGAAATGCATAATCACCAGGAAACTCAGATGTCTTTGTGTTTCTGCTGCAGTTCACAGAGGTAGGGTCGTTTGAAACCGTGTGGCAGGTGAAGTTTTACAACTACAACAAGAGGGACCACTGCCAGTGGGGCAACAGCTTTAACAGCATTGAGTATGAATGTAAACCCAATGACACGCGCACGCTCATGTGGATCAACAAAGAGATGTTTGTCTGACAGCCAGAGACGGACGGGACCAAGAGATCTGGTGCGTACACAACAGGTTTGCACTCTTTCACTCATCTTCCAGCTACAGAAATGACTGCACGCACCGTGCTGCTCTTCTGTGCTGAAACTGAATCTGTTCTGCTGCTGATCAAAACCCAAAGATGTTACCAGATTTTTAATAAAGGATTTGTTTCTTTAATGTGACCATTCATATATAATGAAATGCACAGCACCTATCTTGGTAGAATGTATACTTGAAACATTTATAAAATGCTTTTCATTTGGCTGCTCCCTTTTGCAGTGGTCACCACACCGAGCGACTCGACATGATTTGGCAATTTTTATGCCAGATGCCCTTCTTGATGCAAGCTGGGTTCAAACCTGCAACCTCAGGATTACAAGACCATCAACTCGACCATCACACTGCCACAGTTACCCCCCCCCCCCAAAAAAAAATTTTTTTTACATTGAAGACTTATAAAGAAATGACATTACACAGTACCTATATAAAGTATCTGTAATTTGTGTAAAAACATGAGGGAGACCATATATTGTGTCTTTAAACACATATAGTGCCACCCAGATGTAACTAAAGGATTTTAACAGGGGTCAGTATTAAGCTGACCTCTTTATCCTTAATTAATCTACTTATTCAGATTGAATAGTAAATTCACGGATTCTTTTCTTTTTCAGTTTATTCAATATTTCTGTGATCTTTGTGATGGATAAATAACCATAGCCATTAAGTGACAGAAAACGGTGATTTTAGTTTGGTATGCCAGGAGACACTACCATTTATTTAAAATAAATCAACTAAAATCAACATTATTACACTTGATTGACAGGATTTCACTTTCTTGCAATTTAACACGCATCAACACACTTAATGTAACACAACAGACAAATATGATGTTAAATATTTAGTCTGAGGGCTCTTTAGCTTAAAGTAGTTTCCAGCTTAGATTGAGAGAAAAAGATAGGAGGAAGATGGGAGATGGTTTAAAGGAAATTATCTTGAGCATGATACCAAAAGTGACACTTCCATCCGACTTCTGCTAAAATCCAGGTACGTTTTGTAAACAGCTCTTTACCTTTCGACGACGAGTCTGATAAAGAAATGACACCAGCCTTCAGATGCACAGAGTCCTTTAGTCCCAGCACGTCCAAAACTGGTTCTAGTTTACGTTTCAACGTCTCCTGGTTTCGCTTGGTCATCAGAGAATATGTCAGCTTCAGGCCTCTGACTTCAAGATAAACTTATTCCAGGAAGGAATAAACAAAGTTTTTGAGCTTACGCTCGTTCGAAGTGGACCCATAACAACATGTTATCAGTCCCAGCTGGATGACGAGTCCTTAGCGCGTGACTGGT
Organism: Garcialebias charrua; assembly: GCA_038048925.1. Lineage (NCBI taxonomy): Eukaryota > Metazoa > Chordata > Actinopteri > Cyprinodontiformes > Rivulidae > Garcialebias > Garcialebias charrua. The sequence continues at coordinate 8,802 of JBBPBX010010902.1, read as the reverse complement.
GGTCATTCAGCTCTTTGGGAAGGTTCACATCTCTTTTGAAGTTCCCAGCAACTCTGAAGCGTTCAGCAAAAGTTAGAACTTAAAAAGATCATGAGATGAGAGATGAGACTTGTGTCTCTTTCATTGGTCCGTGGACCAGTCGAGCAATTCACTTGCCGTTATCATGACCCAAGGTTACAGCCCGAGCAGAGGGAAATTGTTTAGGAAAAGACAGAGCAGCTGGAGCCCTTTCATGAAAAACAACAGATTAACTGTCTTCTGACTTTCTAAACAAAACCGTCCGGTCTCTGTGACCCGAGACTTCACCTTTAACACAGCAGTGAACACAGTAAAACTCTTACAGAATAACACAGCTTAAAAGCACACATCATGAAAATGACAAAAGTTATTCTTTTGATCACATTAGAATAAAATCAAAGATAGAAATAGTCTCTTTTGGTGACTATGTTCTAAGATTACAACTAATGGAATGATTTTGTAGTAAATGTCTTGCTTTACTGAGAGGTCAGTAAAGGTCATCTCTGGAACAGTTCAAAAGTACACAGGTGTCTTAAAGTGGACTTGGTCATGCCCACTACATTTGTATTAAAAGTCTAATGAATATTTAATCTATTTTTTTTTCTACCAATTTGTAGCCTGGTAAAGAACTTGGGCAACAGTTGTTGTATGCTCAGTCGCTCCCATCTCAATTGAAGCTTGTATGGTAACGTTTTACAATAAGGTACACAAAATTTGATTAACTGCTAGGGAACACCTCAACGAATCGAGAACGAATTAGGAGCTAATGGGTAGTTGACCAATACTTACTGGGGAACACTCAGCCAAGCCTTATTATGGTATAACTGGTTAGTTACCTTGTAAATTAAAAGGAACTAATCTATAACTAATGGGTAGTTACCAAGGAAACCAAAGAGGAACGAATTAGGAGCTAATGGGTAGTTAACCAGTACTTACACTTTAAGATTTTTGTTAATGAAAAGTGCGTTATAAATTAAATTCATTATTATTATTATTACTGGGGAACGCACAGCCAAGCCTTAGGGGACTACTGGTTTGTTACCACAGGAACAAACCAGTAGGTAATGGTCAGATAGTGATTAAGTAATGATTGGTTCCTCAGTAAGTACAGTACTTGGTATGATGCTTCACTACATCAGTGAACAAAATAATAGCCAGGCAATGATTTGGTACTCATAAGTGATAGTCGGACATAGTTAAGATGACACCACAAGATTCTGAAACTGATGTCTTTCATCAACAGGTTTACAAAAGAGAAAATCCAATAAATTCAATAACCACTAGGAAACAGGATTTTGACCATTACGAGCTGTAACCTCACTGGTGCAGGATTTATTCAGAACCCACATGGAGAATTTCTCGTGTTTCTGTGGTAACAGAAACAGTAGTTAATCAAATTGTGTGTACCGGTACTGTACACACAATACACAGTGTGTATTGTAAAATGTTATCATTACGCTCCTTCTGCGTGGTCACAAGTGTCTTGGTCTTCCTCGCTGTTCTTTCTGTATGGTCCACTCATTTGTATTTAGTTGGAATTACTCTGTAGAAAATTGATTTCCTTTTGACAGGGAAAAAAGTTAATTTGCTTTTTTATTTTTGACAAAAATGCCAGTTTACATTGAGCAAGACTAATTTATATTAGCAATAAAAGCATAAAAAAACATCCAAGGGAGTAAAAACTGTTTTTTAGAAAATGTAAATGTATTTTTGTGTGTACGTTTCCAGTCTGGTTTAACTCAAATTTAATGAGTCATGTAAATATGTATTGTAATTTGCATGTCCACCCACATTTTTACTATGTGTGAATATTTTAAGGATGGTGCTTGTACAGCCATGGTTTTCTATGTGTAATATTTTCCAACTATACATGCACAGTGTGAAACATGTTCAGTGTGAATTGTTCACAGTAGGTGTAAACATTTTTGAATATAGATACAGCTGTGTATTTGTCTAGTTCTCTACTTCTACCTCTTCTTGTACCTTGCACTTGTATGCTTGTGTTTATAAGGGAAAAAAAACATGTTTTAATATTCTGAGCACACTGGTACTGGTATATCTAGCAAATGTTACTTGTGTGTAATTCTTGTGATCAGTTATATAAATGAATATTTTATGTACAGAAAATCTTTGCGTTTAGTTTGTGTGTATTTTAAAAATCTATGCAAGACCTCAAAGCAACACAATGATGGTGAAATGTGCAATGTCTTTTTTGAAAATCTGTTTTTGCCAAATGTCTTTCCTAGTGATATGTTAACTAAAAAATAAATATACATTTTGGTGTTGTAATTATGAATGTTTGGTTTGCAATCAGTTTTTTTTTTTTTTTTGCAGTTTTTTTATCGTTAGAACTGAGTTGGGCTTTATTTGCTTTTATTTTACAGCTGATATTACTGAGAACAGCAGTCACTGCTCAGCTCACTCATGTTTCTTCATATTCACAAATGAAACTAACATTTCTTAACACTGCATATCACCATCTGCCTTACATGCCAAAGATTTTACCCAAGCTCTCATGAGACGAGTTGGTGCTAAGAGTTTGTACCACACAAAATAATAGCGTATCTGTAAAACTGACTGAGTTGTAGTCATGTTTGTATTTTCCAAGCTGTGGTGGTCATCTTGAATCAGGATTACACCAAAAAATCTGTTGACACTGAACAGCATACACAATATTCCCTGATGCATGCTCAATAATCCAGGTAGAAAAATCTAAAAAAGCTACAGTATTTTCCGGTGTATAAGTTGCACCTTTTTATGGTTTTTTCAAGGCCTGCAACCTATACACCGGTGCGACCTATATATGGCTTGTTATCACTTTCGTTAAAACAAATTTTTTAATCCAGCTCATTTCACAATTACGTTCATTTATTAAGGAAAAGTTCAGCTCAGACACATGTTTGCTATAATTTTTATCAAACAAATAATTGTTTTTAAGTGTTAATCTTCTTAAAAGCCTTGCTGTGCGCTCCTGTGGCAGACATTTGCAGCAGAGCTAAACGTAGGTGCGACCTATCTAGGGATTTTTCCAATCTATTGGTGATAATTGGACAATGCGACCTATACACCAAAGAATACGGTACTTGTGGTTCCTAGAGTTTCCAGCAGCAGAATGGGAGGAATATCTTTCAGTTCTCAGGCTCCTCTCTTTGGATCCAACTTCCAGTTTCTGTCCATGAGGCCGACACATTGTCCAGTTTGAAGACTGGGATTAACACTTTCCTTTTTCATAAATCCTATAGTTAGTGTTGTCTTGTTATGCTGCTATAGACTTAGACTACTAGAGGACAAACTGACCATATGTCCTCTCTCTGTCTTTACTTTCTCTACTCTACCTGTTTGTAATTATTTCTATCTCAACATGTTTTGTTGTCTTTCCTCCTAAGTCCACCTAGACTAAAGAAAGTACGCCTGGACTATAGAAATTAATTAAAATTCCTCTCAAAAATAGTTTAAAATTAGCGCCTTTTTTTTAATTGATAAATACTATTTTCCCGTCGCGCGATTATGACGTCAGACACAGACGAAGATGCAAACGCATCCGTCCGATTTAGCCATTTAAAACTTTATGTTTCAGAGAAGCCAAAGTTATTTCGAGTAAACAGCAGGTTATAATTTTTTTTCAGTTCTTGGCATAAACCAACACAGACATGTTCCCGTTTTTAGTGTTTTACATGCTTTATATGATGCGAAGCCACGGAGCTCCCAGGCGGGAGCTGAAACAGCTGCCGTAATCCGGCATGAAAAAGAAAAACACACCGCTGGCTGAAGCCCTGAGCTCGATGGAATGTCCGGCGTAAAACTAACTTGACCGCGGTTTAATGTGACGCAGATGTGTTTATATAGCTCTGCTCTGCAAACATTGAACGTTGTTGTCTTGCGGTGTTGAGTGTAAAATATTTCCGTGACACAACGCACATGTTACGATGAAAAGTCGGCTAGCTGCTAGCATGCACTCACCAGTGTTGTCCGAATCGATCTTGCCACAGGAACAAGCGTCCAGCTCCATGTAAACAATCCATCTTGCGAAAGAAACAAGCGTCCAGCTCCATGTAAACAATCCATGAACAAACGACCCGCTCTTTCCAAACGATGTCAAAACAAACCCAACAGAGTACTCAGTCAGCCCCTCACGCTTGTAGCTGCCTGCAAACTATGAACTGGATTTCCTGAATGTGAGGCGGGTCTTGTTACTCTGGGTTCATGAGACAAGCCTCCGTTCAGGAAATCCATTCCATAGTTTGAAGCCAACGTGCATCATGGGTTGGATCGATACGTAAACAAGGCTGGTATCGGTATGTGCCATGAGCATTGGTTCCGCTTCTGCTCGGAGGGCGGGCCAGGGTCCATCTTACACGGGCACGGGCCGTGAGTAGAACCGCCACAGACTTTGGCTTCTCTGAAGAAAAAACGCTAAAATATAACGTTTTAAATGGCTAAATTGGACGGATGCCTTTGCATCTTCGTCCATTGTATCAATATGCGCAGTTGACGGAGTCTGTGTCTGACGTCATAATCGCGCGACGGGAAAATCCATATTTATCAATTAAAAAAGGCGCTAATTTTAAACTATTTTTGAGAGGAATTTTAATTGATTTAACATTGTTTTAGCAAAAACGATCAGAGGTCAATCTTAATATATATATATGTTGTGCCATTTTATGGAAAGTTAAAAGATGATGTCAGTGGAGCTTTAAACAACATATCTTATTGAAATAAAGAAGGTGAAACACAGCAACACCAAATGTACTTCAAATGCAGATTTATTTATAGAAATTATATTTTCACTCATTTGTTGCTGTGGTACATAACTGCATACAAACTTCTGGACCAACTGGAGCGTCATCCATCCATCCCTGTCATCCATCCATCCCTGGAACTCACCTTATGCAGAATTATAACAGAAAGGAGGAAAGTAAAAATACAGTATACAAACGTTAGGGTTCATTAATGAACACACACAAACACACACACACACACACCTAGATTATACATAAAACTAAACACACACACACACACATATATATATATATATATATATATAAATAAACGCACACACACACCTAGATTATATAATAATAATAATAATAATAATAATGAATTCAATTTATACCGCACTTTTCATTAATAAAAATCTCAAAGTGCTACAACAAATAAAACAAGTGATAAAATCAAGTAAAATCAATAATAATATCAACTAAGATTAAAGACAGAATCATGTGGAGGCAGAATAGGCCTGCTTAAAAAATAAATAAATAAATAAAACAAGTGATAAAATCAAGTAAAATCAATAATAATATCAACCAAGATCAAAGATAAAATCATGTGGAGGCAGAATAGGCCTGCTTAAAAAATAAATAAATAAATAAAACAAGTGATAAAATCAAGTAAAATCAATAATAATATCAACCAAGATCAAAGATAAAATCATGTGGAGGCAGAATAGGCTTGCTTAAAAAGAAAAGTCTTTAAGCCGTTTTTGAAGTCAACCAGTGACTGTGGAGCTCTCAGGTAGTCAGGGAGGGAGTTCCATAGGCGGGGGGCAGCCACACAGAATGCCCGGTCTCCCATGGTCCTTAATTTGGTTCGTGGAATGTGAAGTAGATTACTGTTCTGTGATCGTAGAGACCGGGTGGATGAATATGGTGCAAGAATGTCCTTTAGATAGTCAGGTGAAGTTCCGTGTAAGCATTGATGTGTAATGAGAGCAGTTTTGTACTGAATTCTGTAGGTGACAGGAAGCCAATGGAGGTTATGGAGAATGGGTGTAATATGTTCAAATTTACGAGCTCTCAATAAAATCC
>JBBPBX010010901.1:26899-41073 GCA_038048925.1 Garcialebias charrua | reverse complement strand
TTTTACATGCATTGTGCTACATTTTGGGGTAGTTGTAGGTAATCTTCATTCCATAAGCTTCTTGATGCATAATATCTGCTTAAAATTTACCATTAACTTTTGGAGCCAAGTGTATTTGTCTGTTAGCAAAATACTTCATGAACCCCTGGACCAATTTTGAATAAACTTTCAGAAAGTTTGCTTTCCGGAGTAAATCCAGTTCAAGATGGCAGCCACAGTTATTTGAACTTGGTCATCACAACAAATGAGTCAGGTTCACAAATAGCTCAATTTTGTACTAGCAGCTAAGATTCATTCAAAGTCAAAGTCAAAGTCAACTTTATTGTCAGAACTGCAATATGTACAGGACATACACAGGATTGAAATTGTGTTTCTCTCAGTCCCTCGGTGCAACAGTAACCATCTAAACACTAAACACTAAACATTTAATAAACATAAGCAGCAGCAGCATTAATTCACAACACAACACTCTTGCAATTTCATCATTAGATTGCACATAATATTGTTAATTATGTCAAGGTTTGAGCAAACGAACGCCATCTATTTTCAACATAAAATGACCTCCGTTTAAAACTCTGGAATGGAAGGTGGCAAGTGCTGTGCATCACCGCAAGGGATGCTAGACCCTTGGTTTCTGTTGAGCAAAGACAAAAACAAAAAAAAGCTAGTAGTTTACTGGGTACAAAAATATATTTAATATTTGCTTTGTCATAAAAAAAACACATGTCCATGATGACTATGGTACAGAGTGATGAAAATATTTATTATCCTTATACGACGTGTACACTGTTCACAAAAGGCTAGTGTGATTTCCTGTTACTGCAGGAAGAAGGCCAAATAACTACTACAGTATCAGGTTTTCTGTCTTCTCCCTTTCAGGGCCTCCTCATCCCCCACCCCTTGTTCTTGCACACAAATGCACCAAATCTCTCTCTCTCTCTCTCTCTCTCTCTCTCTCTCTCTCTCTCTCTCTCTCACCCCTCCTCTCTCTGTCACACACACAACTGTGAGTTCACACATACACATCCACTGACACACAAAACTAGTGTGCACAGTCGGTGAATTTCAGCACACATTCACCCATCTCACAAAGACGTAGCACATGTAGAAGTGCTTCCACCCGTGCGTACACACACACACACACACACATTCCTACCCGCTCGGCTGAGACAGTATGCGAACAAACCACAGGCAGAGAGAGGTGGAGAAAACGGGCCTCCACCCTTACTGATTACTGCAGGAGAAAAGAGGAGTGAGGAGAAGCGCAGCTCCTTTCGCAACGTTTTGTTCACACATGCACACACACAAATGCGCACAAAAATAAATTTTACATGGATATACTGGAATCAAAAACTATAATTAATCAAAACAATAGAACCAGAAGCACACCTTGACACATCTCTGTGAATATGCTTGCATATAAATTACATGTATAAATGACTCTTTTTAATAAGCCAAAAAATTAATGAAACGTATTCTGCAAAGGCCTTCAGTCATCTGGTATCATCACCCGCTTATATCCGTGTAGCAATCATTGGATATACATCTACAACTAATATATTTTTTGAATTGTTCTGATTCAAGATGGCACAGCTGATCAACTATAGTAAATGCAAAAATCTAGCTATAACTCAGTCAATATCAGATATTAAGCTAAAGTTTGGTACGGTACCAGCAGAGTCATCCTCAACACATGCTCTGAGCACTATCACAATATATCACAATGTCGGCACTGTGAAGCACTGTCCTATCGGAAAAGAAGACTCTGAGGCAGAGTGAAAGTTTGATCCGTGACCTCAATAAATCAGCTACTTTACGAGCTTTGGGACTTTTTAGCGAAGGGGGAATCTACCTGGATGGGGATTCAATGCATGGTTTCAGTGGAAGGATTAAAACATATTGGATATTGGATTTTGATCGTCCAGAACAGACACTCAAGGCTGCAGAAAAAGTTAACTGTTTGTGTGAAGAAAATTCAACAATCAAACTTATCGCTATGTGACTCCCCAAACAGCCTTGAGGAAGGGCTGATCATCAAAGTTCTCCTGGGTCATGAGTAGGGTTGTACATCTCTGTGTGACAGACGATTCGATTCACATCTAGATACAAAGGTTACTATTCGATTCAAAAACGATTTATTTTAAAAACGGAACGATTCGATTCGATTCGATGCAGTGTAAAAGCGATTCGGTTTGATTCAATTAAACTTCAAATAATTCTACGTTTTAACATTTGTTGATGTACCGTAGACAAATATTTCATTATGAAAGAAAAAGGACCATTTCTATAAATGTGACATTCTTAGAGCATTTTTAAATTTGTAAAAGTCCACATATATCATATCTAAAAGGGTGCTGTAAAGCACTGGTAAAAATAAAGTAAAAAGCCAAACAAAATAATCACATGTTAAATGTGTTTATTTTTAAACATGGACCTAAAAAGACCAGCTAAAAGAAAATTTCCTACAGAAAATACAGAAAAAATATAAAAGGCACAAATGGTTACAGCAGCATGTAATAAAATAAAAATCACTAGGAAAAAAAACCCAGGAATAAGCTATAAGCACAAAGCTCCTGAGTCCTGTGCAATAACCCGCTGTGCAATAACCTGTCACACAACCTGTAGTTTGGTAGTTATGTGCAATATAGATCATGTGCATTTTAGCTTATATTTCATTACTACCTTGAAATAGTTATTCACACAAATTCATCCTGCTTCACCGTTAAAATTCTACCATGTTGTTTACTATTTTTCTCTTCAGAAACTTTGTAAATATTATAATTACTGTTTCACTTTTTGGTAGTTTATTTTGTACCCTTATTGCATGCTTTAGTATTTCCTGTTTGCTTGTTGTTTGTTTTTTAGCAAGTCAAAATCGTTTTTTCTCATCCTGAGCATTTCATTGTACTAAGTTAACCCTGTGTTAACCTGCATATGACAAATAAACACTTGAACTTAATAATACAAAACATAATGCAAGAACAGTACGCCTAACAACAGCAGCACGAACATGAGTTTGTGTGAGCAGGTGGGCACGGATTAATATAAAAACATGCTCTCTGTACCTCACGCTCTCTGTACCTCTTGACTTCTTCACTGGCCTGGTCCCTCACAGATCTAGTTGCCATCCTCACTTCAAAGTCTTCTCCCAACAGCTCGTCCAGCGCTGACATTTTCTTCTTTTTACAAGGTGGTTCATCATCTGAAATAGAAAACAAGCACCATATATTACTGGCTATGTTTGCCATGAAGTTTTTTTTTTTTACTGACTTTACCATTTTATGTAAAAATCTTCATCTGATGTTCAGAATTTATTTATGTAGGGACTCGTGTACATGTGTAAAAGATATATCATTATCATCATGATTATTATTTAACTCTTTCTGTGCATGCAGATTCTCTCATTATAGTGAATGTGTTTTATGCTGATACAATGACTGCAGCACAAGTTTAAGACAAAGTCAGCTCATTCTTGATCACAAGTTATAAAACACAAACCTGTATGCTCATCTTGGGTCTGGGGTGTATCATTGCAGACATCCAGATCTCCATTTGCAGGTTCAGTCTGCACTGGACCTCTCTGAACTGAATCCCCCGTTACCTAGAAATAAAACATGACATTACATTTAGTGTACAGTATGGTTAAATGCAGTGTAAACAATCAAAAAACAGTAGGCAGAATAAATCTAGTGACAGCAACAAAACATAGCAGATTGTAACTGAATGCACTGTAAGATGTATTTTGACAGTGTGTTGGGGGATTTACCTTGTGATGCAGGGATGTTGCTTCTGCTGATAGGCTTGTGAATGTCCTCTCTGCATCATGGCTACTGTTGTAGCTTTATGCTTCTTATTAATCTTGTATGGCTGTGGGTCATAGTCATGCAGCTTATATTATAGGTGAAGGCTGAGACAACGCAGTTCGGGTCCAACAACGTGTTTATTCTTCTGTGTAACAACAAGACTGTTCACCCATTCTGTGGGCTCATTGACAGGAGTTATCACTGCTACTGAGGAAGGGCAGGGACTTAAAACAGTGTGGAAGAGATCTTCAAGGCCTGTGCAGCTCGTGAACTATCACTGAGTTGCCCGTAAAATTTAGTGATAACGTTACCCGTCGCTTTGTGTGTGGCAGCTGCATGCTCCTGCTCGTTGTTGTGAGGCTTGAAAAGTTGTTGGTCTTGTTGTGCTACCAGTGTACTTTGTGTGCCAGTGTGCTCCTCACAGGGGGCTGGAAAGCACTATATAAATATGCTCCATTTACCATTTTTACTTTGGAGGTGCGCTGCATAGCTTACAAATAGCATGGCTTTTGTCGAGTTTTCCATCCTTCTAGTAAAACCCGAAAACGTTCCACACTTTAGATTTTTGTCTGGCTGATGTGCTGAAAATCTTTCGCGGTGACTCACTAGCGTGCGCGGCTACTATTTACATCCATGCTCGTGCTCTTGGTGAGCTATGGCGCATGCGTGAGAATAGCTTCGCTCTCGCATTGTTTTAAAAACGCATTGTAAACCCAGCAAGTCTCGCGATAACCGGTCCGTGTCTTTTCAACCGGTTCATCTCTGAATTTGTGGCTGGTTGCTGTTGGTTTACGTGGCTGCTACCGATGCAACCACATCGCTAGCTTGTCAAACCGGATATCCGGTCGAATCGCTTAATCTATAACAAGCCTAGTCATGAGTAACCAAGGACAACAGCTGCATCTATCGCACCCCGCCTCCCCCTCCCCGGAGAACTCTCTGTGAGCGCTTATCAGAAACGCTGGCTGGAAAACATCATTAGAACTGTGGCTGATCTGAAAAAAGGCTCATGGAACGCTTGGACCTCAAATACATAGGTAATTTGTCTTGAATGTGCTTGCTGGTAGAATTTTTTGATGTCTCATGTTGTTTCCTAATAGACAAGCTGTGGAAGATCTTTTTTGTAATACCACTATCTATCCTCATGGTTTTCTCCTTTTTCATATCTAAGATTATCATTCTCATAAGGAATGAGATGGCCGCGCAGATCCCGCTGCAGCTTCACACACTTAGTCCCCCTTCAGGATGACTGTGCGTACATGTTCACGTTGTACCTGGTGCAATGTCAACAAAGATATTCTGATTCTGATTCTGAATATCTCACAATATCTCGCAATATTGCAAAAGATTGTGCATGATGTCATTTATAAGCTTTGACCAACAAGTATAACATTATTAACTTTTATTTCACCATGTAAATCCCATTAAAATCATAGATCACTTTTGCAAGTGAGATGGGCCTAACATGAATGTTTTGATCTGTGGGAGTAAACCGGAGAACCTGGAGAAAACTCACGTAAATGTGAGAACATACAAACTCCACAAAAGCCGTTTTCGCACTGCACAGCCCTCCCCGGCCCAGCCCGGCCCAACCCGGCTTCTAACCAAGGTTCGTCTTGTTCGCATTTGCCTTTTCGGGCCGGCGTCAGCCTGAGTTTTAGAACCCGACCGACGGAGGTTCTAATGCCCCTTTTCCACTTGCTCGGCCCAGAGCGGCTCAGTCTGGTCCGGTCTGGTTCAGTTTGGCTCGGCTCACATGTAGGTTTGTTTCCATTCACTTACTGCAGCCCTTCTGTGGGCGGGGTGTAGAATCTCACTCGTCCTACCACGTGGTGGCGGTAGTGTTACCTCAAGCTATTTACTAGCCACCACTAAACGTTAGAAGAAGAACACCCTGCAAGACCTTGTCTCACCACCTGTTGGCGGTAATGTCCCTTGAGCTATTTAATGCTCTAATATTACTTTATAGACTTTTCAGCTTGTTTTAAACCCATGTGTTTTCCATTTTGTTTCTTTATAATAAAGATTATTCTCATATATGCACAAGGATCCTGTTAACATTGCTTAACACATCGATCGCACTGCCCTGTAATCAGTTAAACTATTTTTACAGTAAGGTACAGATTAGGAATTAATTAGGTTTCAATTGGCCCTGTAATATTAAATGTTTGTATTTCATTAAATTTAAACGGTAATATTTTGTCAGGGATAATTCAAAGTCAAATGCAAATGGATAATTTGGTTTAAACTGTCCGTTAAACATTAAAAGCATGTTTCTTTAAACGTAAAAACAAAGTATTAATAATTAAATGTTTGTTGATCAGGAAACTCGTTTAGGCATCCAAGAACAGCTTCATCGGTGTTGATGGCGACGTCTGTGCATCCTTGGAAAAGCTGCTGCACCACGACCCGACATCAGGAAGGATGGATGGATGGATGGGTTGATGTTGACGTATTTGACGTCTGTGCATCCTTGGAAAAGCTGCTGCACTACCCATGACACGACATCAGGAAGGATGGATGGATGGCTGTTCAAATCTAATAATCTTTTTTCTTATGATTCTTTAAAGGTCAAATGCAAATGGAAAATATTCTTAACTTCCAGTATGTTTTTAAACAAACACTATACTGTACACACTTAACATTGTAAAATATGTTTAGGAAATTATTGTTCAATGAGACCACTTAAGAAAAAAAAGTTTATTATGAAAACTAAGAAGTGAAAAAAGCACAAAAATAAATACTGCATACACCTAAATGATTTTTTTCTTGTTGTCTCATGTGCTTCCTCCAGAAGACAAAAGTTGATAAATTCTGGTGTTGACTTCTTCGTCTTAACTGTAAAAAAAGAAAAACATGGTTACCGGTAATTCAGTCTAGAAACAGTTTTATATGTAGATATATTTTATAAGATATATATACATATATCAAATATATCAGAAACCACAAAGCAGATATTTTTCAAACCAACACAGTGTAATCACTACATGTTTATATACACACTGTAAGCTGTTGAAGTTATTTGAATTAAAATTCGATTTTTTATAGACATAAGTGTGTCGACCTAGCTTCTTTTTTTTTCTACTAGTATTTAACACATATCTTATATCTCAGAAACCACAAAGCAGATATTTTTCAAACCAACAGAGTGTAATCACTACATGTTTATGTGCATACTGTAAGCTGTTGGAGTTATTTGAATTAAAATTCGATTTTTTAATAATTTATTTTCGTAGCACATGTAACAGGTTTGGAATTAGTCAAAACAAATCAATTTAAATCCAGCAGATTTGACCACAACGTGACATTATTAAGGACTTGTTAACCTGAGGAACCCTCGTGGTATAAAGCCAGCTATGAACTATATTTTTTAAAGATCCACTGACGTGATTTTTCTACTATTCATCAAATTGCTCAAAATATATATATATTATCATTTAAATATGTTAATTTTTGCAAACAAAATGATAAATCACTTTAATTTTGCTTTAAAAGTGATTTTGAACTTCAAGCCGTGTTTAATCATGGGAAATCCGTTTACACCTGAACGCACCATCTGTGATGTAATGTGCAGAGTGAGAGGCAGAGGGCTCCAGTCTCTTCAATAGCAGACATTTTAAAACCTGACTAATTTAGCAATCTAGGTGAAGATTTAAGCTATTTGTCTTCATTTTGGGAAGCAGAAAATAGTTTGGGTGATGGAACAAGAAACAGCAGGATCTAATTTAGATCTGATGCCGTATCAGACTTACTTTTATGTGAGCTGCTCATACCGTGACAAGCCAAGAGCTCTGCCTCAACTCTGCACATGACATCACAGATGGTGCGTTCGGGTGTAAACGGATTTCCCATGATTAAACACAGCTTGAAGTTCAAAATCACTTTTAAAGCAAAATTAAAGTGATTTATCATTTTGTTTGCAAAAACTAACATATTTAAATGATAATATATATATTTTGAGCAATTTGATGAATAGTAGAAAAATCACGTCAGTGGATCTTTAAGCTTTTATTTAGCTACATTTAAAAGAAAGAACGCCGATCGACCCCACCCGCGCGTGCATGTGATGTGCATGTGTCGACCTACTTTGTTAAATCCAGCTGATTTGACCACAACGTGAAATTATTAAGGAACTGTTAAGCTCAAGCACCCTCTTGATATAACGTCAGCTATGAAATATATTTTTTAAAGCGTTTATTTAGCTACATTATAGAAATAAAGACGGCTCACGTGCGCGCGCGGGGGCGCGCGTGCACGTGGCGAAACTACTTTTTTAAATCCTGCCGTTTTGACAACAACGTGAATTTATTAAGGAATAGTTCGGCTTAAGACACATGTTTGCTGTAATTTTAAATACAAATAATTGTTTTTACCGTGTTAATCTTGTAAAGTCCTTCGGTGTTTGCTCCCTCGCGGCAGCCACTTCCTCAAACTCAGTCCAGCCTCCTCCCCACGGTTCGGGGCCAGCCGGCCTCGGACCTGCTATGAGATGAGTCCGGAATCTTGGCGCAGAGCCGCGCATCTGTGAGGTGGAAATGCTCTCCAACGCGCGTTTGGCACGCAAATATGACGTCACATCCGACCCGGGCCACCAAGTGGAAAAGGGGCATATGTGGGCCGAGCTCCCGGGCCCAGTTTGACGTCATGTACTGCTCATCATTTGATTCGTTGTTTGCAGCAGGGGTGGGACTGCTGCGTGTTGAGTCATCAACTCGTTCTAACAACAACCTCAGCGCGAGCTGAATTTCATTAAAATTTAACTACAGAAACGCCTAAAAAATTTGTTAGCTGAATATATATTAGTGTTTCTGAGTTTAATTTTTGTTAATAACTGATTACAAATCAGCTTATTTTAAAACGTAAATAACACGAAGCGCACACCCATAGAGAGCATTTCTGCTTTTCAGCGCGAGCTGAATTTCATTAAAATTTAACTACAGAAACGCCTAAAAGAATATTTGTTAGCTGAATATATATGTTAGTGTTTCTGAGTTTAATTTTTGTTAATAACTGATTACAAATCAGCTTATTTTACATGGACATAACCAGGAGATTATGAGGAGCGATCTGTTAAAAGGAAAAGTAGAACTTGAAAGAGCAACCTACCCGGTGGTTCACTGGGAGCGCGTCGGTTTGCCGCTCCAAGCCTTTTCTCGACTCGGGTTCGAACCTCAGTTGGTTGAACTTATTTTACGTTTGTCTATTGGATAAAAAAGGAGTTAATATGCCTGTGGTTAACACAAACTCCTTTTTTTTTTCCAATAAAAGACAAACGTAAAATAAGTTCAACCAAGTGAGGTTCGAACCCGAGTCGAGAAAAGGTTTGGAGCGGTAACCGGACGCGTTTCCAGTGAACCACCAAGGTGTGTTGCCCTTTCAAGGTCCACGTTTCCTTTAAACGAACCGCCCCTCATAAAATCCTGGCTATGCCCATGTTAAGTCTATGGTGTTAACCGGTTCAACATTAGCGGCGTCTCCATCCCTTCTCTTTCCACCTCTCTTAACACACACCAAGCACGCACACTTACAAGAACTCCCCACCCACTTCAAGAGAACTCCCCACCCACTTCAAGGCGGCTCTCCGCACAATGCGAAATGAGCGGGGGCGGGCCAGGCTGGGCTCAGGGACAACCTGGGACGAGCTGGGCTGGGGAGGGCTGTGCAGTGCGAAAACGGCTAAAGAAAGGCCTGATGTCCAAACGGGGTTTTGAACCCAGGACCTCCTTGCTGTGGGGCAACAATTCAAATCACTTTGTTTCTTTCTTGCCTACAATGCTGATGTGAAAGGCAGTGGGCAACATGCATTCCTGCTCTTTCATTCATTTTTAATTCAGTACTTCACTTTTAAAATATTTCTTTTGGTTTGTTTGTATCGAAATCTCACTCAAACCTATCAATCATTTAGGCAAAAATAAGTTCCTAAACTCAGTGGATGAAACAGCATTGTATTGGTACTAAAATTCTTTGCTTAGGCACTTTCTTACCAGCAGCCTGTTTCAAATACAGGTAGTCCCCGAGTTACTACGGAGATCCGTTCTTACTCTCCGTTGTAACTTGAATTTCGACGTAACTCGAAACATACGTCCAAACTGCACCTTATATGTACAGTACTGTATTTTACCAAGCACTTAGCCTATCCTAACACAGTACCCTACATAATTATCAAAAAACACATACATTTCAGAGCCATAATGAAGGGAAAAAATAGTTAATTTCCTACTCTGGACTGCTGGTGAAGCCATTTCCTTGTTCCTCCCTCCCTCCTCCGGATTCTCCATTCCTTTACGTTGTAAAATAGCCGTCCATAAAACAGCTACTTTTCCACAGTTGCTGCCTGTTTCTGCCTATCCAGCTTGCTCCAACAAGTTTTGTTTTTTGAATGTCCAGAGGACCAGACTTAGCTTTTTTTTAGAGAGTACAGGCAGCTGTAGCCTCCACAGCTAGCAAAACGGGAAACTGGAAACTGACAGAAACTGGCGGGAAACTGAGTAAATCAGCTTCAAAATAAAAAAATTCAAAATATATATATGTACTGTATTTTTTTATTTATTGAGATACGTGTCGTAACCCCGAAACGTTGTAAGTCGAGGCCGTGGTAAGTCGAGGACTACCTGTATATCCATTTTTGTCATTGCTTTTGTAGAAACTACTGTAGTTTAAAAGTTTAGCAAATTACTGATTATTACCTATTTTAAAGCTCTCACCAAGGGCGGAGTGGCCATCGGGAAGTTCGGGAGAAATCCCGATGGGCCGCTTCGCCGATAGGCGCACGGGGAAAATGATGACGGTTGAATAAATCTGCTCAAAATCGACTTGTCCCTCCCTTTAAGAGGCTGCAGCGCTGATCCCTTTAAGAGACTGCGCTGCACTGGCCGGCAGTTTGGGAGCTACCATTTGATAAAAAACACCCCTGAAAGTTCACCGTTGGTTGAGTCCAACCCAGGAGCGAAGCACGGTTATTTTCCAAAACATCAGGTGATGGAGCAGCGCGGAGTCCAAACTGCTAATTAGCAATAAAAATGGATAGGAAGAGGCCAGGTGGAGCTGAAAAAGTCAGGTTGAAGAAAAGAAAGGCGTTACAGGAGGAAGCTGCCAAATGTGCAAAGCTTACAGACATTTTTTCAAAGAGACAGACAGAAGAAGCAACAGGTAATGATATAAATTAAAAACTAGCATAATAAATTAAGCTAATGTCACAACGTTGTACTATGTCACTAAACATGCATGAAAGTCAAGTGGGACCTAAACTGGACATAGCCTAATTAGAAATAAAAGCAGAAATATATAAATTGACCAATAAATAAATAAACGTCAAAGGACAATTTAAATTAAAAGAGAACTTTATCTCATGTTTTAAAAATTAATTGACCATCATGGGTTTTTTCCAGCTTAGTTCCAACAAATTATGTATTTTAATTCATAATTTTACATTTTACTGTGCTTAAAATACCAGTAGGCCTATATATTTTTTGTTTTTACTTTACCCTTAGATGACTTGTGTTCCATCCATCCATCCATCTTCTTCCGCTTATCCGGGGTCGGGTCGCGGGGGTAGCAGCCTAAGTAGGGAGGCCCAGACTTCCCTCTCCCCAGCCACTTGGAGCAGCTCCTCCGGGGGAATCCCAAGGCGTTCCCAGGCCAGCCGAGAAACATAGTCCCTCCAGCGCGTCCTGCGTCTTCCTCTGGGTCTCCTGACTTGTGTTATGTAATTAAATTTAATATTTTTTTTATTTTCCACACAAGTCCTTATTTACGTAATGAGGCAGAAATGCATGAGTGGACGTAAAAACAGGAGACAGAAAAATGTTAAAGCAACACATTTAATAGACAAATAAAAATAAACTCATGCATATGCATACATATTGCAACCAATGCCAAACTTGTCTCTGATTTTGCTTGTCTTGACCCTAAAAACTTTTCAGAGATAAGGCTTAAAGGACTCAAGAGCTCAGCACTTCAAGAAATAAGCAAAAATCTGCTTAGATTTGATGAGAGAGCCACAGTGAGTACTTTACACACAGAGCTGTCCAGTCTAGCATCCCAGTGGGATAGGCTCAAAAAGTCCCCTCTGGAAGAGTCCACTGTCAGGTACTGAGATGGAACAGGGTGGCCAGGAGGGCTCAGTTGAACCAGAGATTGAACTTGAAAGCAGGGCTTGTTCTTCTTGCAGAAACTGTGTTATCTGTGTTTACCTTATATTGACACAGTATAACCTTTTCACAGATGCCTACCCAGTTATAGGGCTGGCATACAAATATTTGTTGACCCTTTCATTGTCTCAGGTTGCATGTGAAAGAAGCTTCTCTACTCTCAAGTTCATCAAGAATAGACTATGAAGCACACTTAACCAGGAGCATTTGGAGGCATTTATGCTGATGTCCACAGAGAAAGAACTTCTTATGTCCATTGACAATGACAAAGTAACAAATATGGTGGCAGAAACTAGTGCACTTCTTAGGCGCTTACTGATGCTGTAGATCACATGTCAAACTCGAGGCCCATGGGCCAAATCTGGTCTCATTGACATTTTATCTGGCCTCAAATTTAATATTTTGAATGTAAAATAGTTTTATGGTTTATCTTTTTGTCACTGTATTTAGTGCAAACTTCTCATGACAGCTGGCCAACGTTCAAGCCAACAAAATTACGTTTTGAGTTTTTCAGTAATCTTTGAGTCTGATATGGAAAGAGCAACAAAGAATTGACTTATCTTTTTCTGTTTTTTAAGTCAACTAATTTAGTTTTTTTTCCCCCACCTGATTTGCTGAATTTTAACAAAATGTAACAAAAAAAATTATAACTAAAGTAAAGTTGTTGATTGTATTGCATATATTGTATATGCTACATTTTTGCCTAATATTTTTAAAATGTGAAAAAATGGGCCACTCTTGGCCATTAAACTCCCGGGCTGAAAAGTTGGCCCACTCCGCCCCTGGCTCTCACTGTGCGGCAAACATTACCACATGATCGCTTGTCCATGTTCTTAAATTCCCACTATGTTTATGAAGCCATGTTCAAACACAGTAACACTTTGAGCTGCCATGTTCGTCAGGTCATGTCACACACCAACACACAACAATTTACAGACTTACAGTACCTACGATATGTTGCTACACCAACTAATATGATATTTGATGTGCTCCTTTTCCCCAAGCTTTCTTGTGTGTGTGTGTGTGTGTGTGTGTGTGTGTGTGTGTGTGTGTGTGTGTGTGTGTGTTTGATTTGCTGTACCACTCCATGTTTAAATGTTCTCCCTTTTTTCAGTGAGACGTGTTTCACATGAAAATTTAGTCGTTTGTTTAAATAACTTCCAGTGCACAAGGACTGACTTCACCTTTCTGCAGCCATAAATCTGCACAGGGCTTTTGCAAAGATGGGATATTGTTGTGAGTCACAGTTTTGAAACAGGTAGGGGGGATGCTCCTGAATTAAAGAGTTAAATGTGTGTCGTTATCTGCAGCTCTGTGTGTTTTATGTGTGAAGCAGGCAGGAGTTTAGCATCATTCTGAGTAATGTGACTGAAAAACTTGCTCTGCTCATCGCCTTCCCATCACTCAAGCGTGCCACCATTTGCATGGATATTGCAGACGTAGAGATGTTCATGGTTGAGAGGTTTCTAAACTCCCAACCTAACTCCCCACCCCTCTTTCTCCTTTTTATTTTTTTATTTCTTTCAATCACCTCACCGCAGCCATCGGAACATCTTTGCACAATCTCTCCAATTCTATTCTATCTGATATGCTTTATTATTTTGTTTGAAATATATTAACATAATTCTCTAGTTTTCCAATCATCCTTTTTTTGGGTTGCTTTCTGGTTCTCTTAATTTCTCATTATTTTGCTTCTTTATTGTAGTTTTTATTGAAAGCCCTGATCTAGTTTATTTATTTATTAGCAGTCCAGAAAGCGTGATATTTATGTGGATGGCTCGGGTAGGTTGTCTTTGCTTTTTGCCTATTGGTGAAGCACCAGGCAGGGTCTGCTCTTGCCCTATGTCACATTTCATAATTCTCATATCAGTCAGTCAACAATGAAACGTAATATCTTCATATCTGCAAATCAACAGTCCAAGTCTTTTAATTAATAGGAGAAACGGATTATTGATAATGGTGGCAATTAATTTTCTGCTCTTGGATTCATTAAACAAGAGGAAGTATGGGAGGAACATAACTTGTTAAGCATTGTTTTATGAAAATTTTAATGTTTGTTTTTGACAGCAATAGTATGTTTTTTTACTGTCAGTGTTCATCTCTGTACAACACAGTGAAGATGAGAATACTGGTGCCTCTAATGACCACCAAACACTTCCCCTCCCACCTCCTAACTCTTCTCCTGAGAGAATCTTTGTGGAAATGTAACGTGTGTGTGGAG
>JBBPBX010010901.1:0-22709 GCA_038048925.1 Garcialebias charrua | reverse complement strand
ATCAATCAGTTTACAAATTAAGCCCTGATCCAGACATTTTAACAGTTTAGAAACCTCACTGAATTTAGTCCAAGTTAGATCAACATTAAGTGGATATAAAACCTTTTTTCTCAAAAATGTCATAGACATTCATGTAAACATTATTTTATTCACCTTAAATTGGATGTCAGTTTTACATTAGACAATTATGTACGTAGAAGTCAATGGTTATTTACAAAGAAGACTTTGGTGGTTTGTCAACTGTTACCAGATAGCATTCCTTGTGAAGCAAGGGAAATGTATCAGGCGACAGAGGTAGATGAGGAAATTCAAGAATGTAGGACTGAGCATGGCAACTCTAAATGTGGGGACAATGGCCCTCATGCACGAACCGTTCGTACGCACAGATTTGTTCTTAAACTGTGCGTACGAGTGATTTAGGATCATTTGTGGCATTCAACAATGTTTTCGTATCCTAAGAATTTTTTCAGATACGAACAAAATTTACGTGTGGTCCAGACCTGTCGTATATTTTAGGAGCGTCAGTCTGCTGTCATCCAGACGGATTTTCTCCACTAATAACTTCATATTTCGTTATTTAGAAAATACTTTGGGTTTAGTTAGTTTTTTTAGTTTTGTTAGTCGAAGACGCCGAGGAGGAAAACGTGTCAGGAGACAGAGGGAGAGGAGGAAAGTGAAGAATGTAGGACTGAGGGTTGCAACTCTAAATGTGGGGACAATGACAGGCAAAGGTAGAGAGCTGGCTGACATGATGCAGAGAAGAAAGGTAGATGTTTTATGTGTCCAAGAGACCAAGTGGAAGGGCAGCAAGGCTCGCAGTATTGGAGCAGGGTTCAAACTGTTTTACCATGGTGTGGATAGAAAGAGAAATGGAGTAGGGGTGGTCCTGAAGGAGGAGTTGGCAAAGAATGTAGTAGAGGTGAAGAGAGTGTCAGATAGGGTGATGTGTCTAAAGGTAGAAGTAGAAGGTCTGATGCTAAACATAGTAAGTGGTTATGCTCCACAGGTTGGATGTGATGGGGAGGAGAAAGATAAATTTTGGAAAGATTTGGATGAAGTGATAGAGAGTATTCCCAGGGAGGAAAGAGTGGTGATTGGAGCAGACCTGAATGGACATGTTGGTGAAGGAAACAGAGGGGATGAGGAAGTGATGGGTAGGTTTGGTGTCAAGGAAAGAAACCAGGAAGGACAGATGGTGGTGGATTTTGCCAAGAGAATGGAAATGGCTATAGTCAATACCTATTTCCAAAAGAGGGAGGAACATAGAGTGACCTATAAGAGTGGAGGAAGGAGTACACAGGTCGATTACATTCTGTGTAGAAGAGGAAACCTGAGAGAGATTGGAGACTGTAAGGTTGTAGCAGGGGAGAGCGTGGCCAGACAGCATCGGATGGTTGTGTGTAGAATGACTGTTGTTGCGAAGAAGAGAAAAAGAGTAAAACCAGAGAAGAAGACCAAATGGTGGAAGCTAAAGAAGGAAGAATGTTGTGAGAAATTCAGAGACGAGCTGTTAAAGGCTCTGGGTGGTAAGAAAGAGCTTCCAAGTGACTGGGCTACTACAGCAACAGTAATTAGAGAGACAGGTAGGAAGGTACTTGGTGTGTCATCTGGACAGAGAATGGATGATAAGGAAACCTGGTGGTGGAATAGTGAAGTGCAGGACGCCATTCAAAGAAAGAGATTAGCCAAGAAGAAATATGACTGTGAGAGGACTGAAGAGCGGAGACAGGAATATAAGGAGATGGGACATAGAGCAAAGAGGGAAGTAGCTAAGGCAAAGCAGAGGGCGTACAATGAGTTATATGGGAGACTGGACACTAAAGAGGGCGAGAAGGACTTGTACCGATTGGCAAGACAGAGGGATCAGGCTGGAAAGGATGTGCAGCAGGTTAGGCTTATTAAAGATGGGAATGGGAATGTTCTAACAAGTGAGGAGAGTGTGATGGGAAGATGGAAGGATTACTTTGAGGAGCTAATGAATGAAGAGAATGAAAGAGAAAGAAGAGTGGAGGTAATAGAAACTGTGGACCAGGAAGTGGGAAAGATTAGTGAGGGTGAAGTCCGGAAAGCTCTGAAAAGAATGAAGAAGGGGAAGGCAGTAGGACCTGATGACATACCAGTGGAGGTTTGGAAATGTCTTGGAGAGATGGCAGTGAGGTTTTTGACTCAAATATTTAATGGAATATTTGAGGGTGAGAAAATGCCTGAAGAATGGAGAAGAAGTGTGCTGGTTCCCATTTTTAAGAACAAGGGTGATGTACAGAGTTGTAGCAACTACAGGGGAATTAAGTTGATGAGCCACACAATGAAGATCTGGGAGAGAGTTGTGGAAGGAAGGCTTAGACAAGAGGTGACTATCTGTGAGCAGCAGTATGGTTTCATGCCAAGAAAGAGCACCACAGATGCCATCTTTGCTTTGAGGATGTTGATAGAGAAGTACAGAGAGGGTCAGAAAGAACTCCATTGTGTGTTTGTGGATTTAGAAAAAGCATATGACAGGGTGCCAAGAGAAGAGGTGTGGTATTGCATGAGGAAATCTGGAGTGGCAGATAAGTATGTTAGACTGGTACAGGACATGTATGAGGACAGCAGGACAGTGGTGAGATGTGCTGTGGGAGTGACAGATAGCTTCAAGGTGGCGGTGGGATTGCATCAAGGATCGGCTCTGAGCCCCTTCTTGTTTGCTCTGGTGATGGACCGACTAACAGATGAGGTCAGGCAGGAATCCCCATGGACTATGATGTTTGCAGATGACATTGTGATCTGTGGTGAGAATAGGGAACAGGTGGAAGAGAACTTGGAGAGGTGGAGGTATGCACTTGAAAGAAGAGGAATGAAAGTCAGCCGTAGTAAGACAGAGTACATGTGTGTGAATGAGAGGGAGGCCAGTGGAACAGTGAGGCTACAAGGAGCAGAGGTCACAAAGGTGCAGGACTTCAAGTACTTGGGGTCCACTGTCCAGGAAAATGGGGAATGTGGTAAAGAGGTGAAAAAGAGAGTCCAGGCAGGATGGAGTGGATGGAGAAAAGTTTCAGGAGTGATTTGTGACAAAAAGGTGTCAGCAAAGGTCAAAGGAAAAGTTTACAAGACAGTGGTGAGACCAGCTATGTTGTATGGTCTGGAGACAGTGGCATTGACAAAAAGACAGGAGAAAGAACTGGAAGTAGCAGAAATGAAGATGCTGAGGTTCTCCTTAGGAGTGACAAGGATGGATAAGATCAGGAATGAGATCATCAGAGGTACAGCACATGTTAAACAACTGGGAGATAAAGTTAGGGAGGCCAGACTGAGATGGTTTGGACATGTCCAGAGGAGGGACAGTGGGTATATTGGTAGAAGGATGTTAGAAATGCAGCTGCCAGGAAAAAGACAAAGAGGGAGACCAAAGAGGAGATATATGGATGCAGTTAGAGAGGACATGGAGGTAGTTGGAGTGAGGACAGAGGATGCAGAGGACAGAGTGAGGTGGAGGAGGATGACTCGCTGTGGCGACCCCTGAAAAGGGAAAAGCCGAAAGAAGAAGAAGAAGAAGAAAATACTTTGGGTTTAAAACAATCACGCACCATAATTATTCCGGTAGGTCTGGATGGCGCCTTGCAAGGCAGGCTACCACTACCGGTGTATGAACGTGTGAATGAATGGGTGGATGGCTGGTATTGTAAAGCGCTTTGGGGCTCCTCACAGGGGGCTGGAAAGCGCTATATAAATAAGCTCCATTTACCATTTACCATTTACCATATTCTTGACAATAGGTTATTCTGTTTGAATTAGAATTATAATTTTAAGTTTAATTTGTCTGGTGTGTCGCGCAGGCTTCAGTGAGTCGTGCGCTCCCCTTGGTCATCAAAGCCCTCCTCATATTAACACCCAGGTACATAAAATTCCCATACACCGCCGCAGAACAAGTACGAATTAAGACTGATTTTCATGCTATTGCTGGACTGCTGTGCCAAACACCATCGGAGCAATAGATTATTATATCTGATTCGAAATATAACCTGCAGAATGTGGTTGCGCGATGACCAGGAGGAGCGCGCATGACTCATTTGTGCTGCAAAACATGTTGGCACGCGCGCAGCATGGCATTTATTGTCCATCCATCTCGGTAACGCAGACTATTCCTCCTGTCCGTGCTGCGGCGAGACGTTTGTTTGAAGCCATTTTCAGATCAAACCATTTATTCTTGATTTCTGATACTGTACGACCCACGGGAGACACACAACATATGCACTACAATATTAATATGAAGTTAACTGTAGTTTCGAGACATTTTAAAATGCTTCTGTTCAAAAACACATCCGACACTTGCGGGGGGGTGGGGGGTAGCGGTGCGCTCTTCTGAATAAGTGAAACTACACAGTTGTTTACACTAAAATTAAAAATATTTGACCATCCGACACTTGCGGGGGGGGGGGGGTAGCGGTGCGCCACAGCGCGACAGAACTTCAATCTCCGAACGCGTGAAGTTCTCCTTTTTACTCCTTGATTTTGAATGAATGGACACTTCCTGCTGTCAAAAGGCAGGAAACGTGGCCTTATATGGTGTTTTGAGGGGTGGGAATTATGTAAATGACCTCTCCGCGAGCACGCGCAGGTGAATAGAACAGGTGGGATTCATTAAATTTACGCAGCTCGTTTACACACGTTTCCTGTGGATAGAAGTGTTTGTTGAATCTGACGGGGCATGTTCGTACGAACGCTTCGTACGAACAAAAGTAGGAGAAATTTAGGATAAAAATACGAACATGTTCGTGCATGAGGCCCAATAACAGGCAAAGGTAGAGAGCTGGCTGACATTATGCAGAGAAGGAAGGTAGATGGTCTATGTGTTCAAGAGACAAAGCGAATGGGTAGGCTCACAACATTGGGGCAAAGTTTAAATTGTTTTAACATGGTGTTGATAGCAAGATAAATAAAGTAGGGGTAGTCCTGAAGGAGGAGTTGGCAAATAATGTAGTAGAGGTGAACATATTATAAGATAGGGTGATGTGCCTGAAGGTAAAAGTAGAAGGTTTGATGCTAAATGTTGTCAGTGGTTATGCTCCACAGTTGGTTGTGATGGGGAGGACAAAGATCAGTTTTGGAAGGATCTGTATGAAGTGATAGAGAATATTCCCTGGGAGGAGAGACTGGTGATAGGAGCAGACCTGAATGGAAATGCTAATGAAGGAAAAAGAGGGGATGAATTGATGGGTAGGTTTGGTGTCAAGGAAATAAACCAGGAAGAACACATGGTAGTGGATTTTGTCAAGAAAATGAAAATGGCTGTAGTCAGCACATATTTCCAAAAGAGGGAGGAACATAGTGACCTATAAGAGTGGATGAAGGAGTATGCAGGTCGACTACATTCTGTGTGGAAGAGGAAACCTGAGGGAGATAGGAGACTGTAAGGTTGTGGCAGGGGAGAGCGTGGCCAGACAGCATCGGATGGTTGTGTGTAGAATGACTGTTTTTGTGAAGAAGAGAAAAATAGTAAAATCAGAGAAGAAGACCAAATGAAGAATGTTGTGAGAAATTCAGAGAGGAGCTAAAGGCTCTGGGTGGTAAGAAAAGGCTTCCAGATGACTGGGCTACTTCAACAACAGTAATTAGAGACAGGTAGGAAGATACTTTGTGTGTCTTCTGGACAGAAAATAGATGATAATGAAAATAGATGATAATGAAACCTGGTGGTGGAATAGTGAAGTGCAGAAAGTTATTCAAAGAGTTTAGTCAAGAAGAAATATGACAGTGAGAGGACTGAAGAGAGGAGACAGGAATATAAGGAGATGCAACGTAGAGCCAAGCGGGAGGTAGCTAAGGCAAAACAGAAGATTTATGATGAGTTGTATGGGAGGCTGGACGCTAAAGAAGGTGAGAAGGGCTTGTACCTATTGGTGAGACAGAGGGATTAGGCCGGAAAGGATATGTACAACAGGTTAGGCTTGTGAAAGATGGGAATGGTAATGTTCTAACAAGTGAGGAAAGTGTGATAGAAAATTGCAAGGAATACTCTGAGGAGCTAATTTTATTTATTAACCTATATTTAACCTGGCAAATTCCACTGATATAACAGATCTCTTTTGCAAGGGAGGCCTGGGCCTGAAGGCAACCTAGCATGCATGTTTTTGGGCCTGTGGGAAGAAACTGGACTACCCGGAGAAAACCCACACAAGCACGAGAAGAACATGCAAACTCCACACAGAAAGACCCCAGATCCAACTGGGGATTGAATCCAGGACCTTCTTGCTGTGCGGCAACAGTACTAACCACTGAGCCTATGAATGAAAAGAATGAAAAGGAAAGATGAAAAGAAATGGAAAGATGAAGAGGAATGTCTTGGAGAGATGGCCATGACATTTTTGACTCAAATGTTCAATGGCATATTTGAGGGTGAAAAAATGCCTGAAGAATGAGAAGTTTGCTGGTGCGCATTTTTAAGAACAAGGGTGATGTACAGAGTTGTAGCAACTACAGAGGAATTAAATTGATGAGCCACACCAGTGTTTCCTCTAGATAACTTGCCATGGCAGGGCGCTCTCCTTGACGTTGATATTTGTCAAAGGGGGTGGGGAGGGAAAGACAACTCTGAGCTGCTTGCTGTACCAACAGTCTTCGAGTGCAGGGGGCAGAGACAAAGACGCATCCTGTACCAGCAGTTTTCGAGTTTGTGTGTGTGGGAGGGGGGGGGTTCGGTGTGAGGATTCAGCATGATAGAAGAGGCAGCCTGAGTGCTGCCTTTAGCTTTTTAGCTAGTATGCCTGTGCAATACAGCACTAAGCAGTGCCAACAGGTGGGGTGAGATGCATGCAGTTCAGTTTGGTAGGTGGGACGATCGGTTCGGTTGATGGGGCAGGGCGCCCCGCGTGTATAATTGTAGGGGAAACACTGAGCCACACAATGAAGAACTGGGAGAGAGTTGTGGAAGCTAGACTTACACAAGAGGTGACAATTTGTGAGTAGCAGTATGGTTTCATGCCAAGAAAGAGCACCACAGATATCATCTTTGCTTCAACGATGCTGAAACTTAGATAAGACGTGACAATTTGTGAGTAGTATGGTTTCATGCCAAGAAAGAGCACCATTATGCCATCTTTGCATAGTAAGATGGACGTTGTTTGGTTGAGAAAATGGCGTCCTACTAAACATGTTGTCCTTCAAAAGTGTAAAGGTTTACTATTAACTAATGTGTCATTCCTTCACATCAGTATGACATTTTTTTATAAAGAATTGTTCCATAGGCCTGAAAATAAATGTGAAAAGTGTTTCAGTTGGCCAGCCGTTAGCATGACCTGCAGGAAGACTTCTGCTCTTTTCTTTAGACTTGGTGTTCTGCCACTGATGTGATGGCTGATAAGATAATAATTATTGAAAACTATTTGATAGATGTGAGGATTCACTATTTGACTATTTGATAGAACATCACTTAAAAATCACCAGACTATCATTTTAAGAACCCAGCCGTGTAACTGGAAACAGCTGCACGCCGGTCCCAAGCCCGAATAAATGGGGAGGGGTGGAGAAACTACTCCACTATCTTGCCGAAATACTTTATGGATCACAACGAAACGCTTTCACGTATAGTGTCGGATGGTAGGACCCCTGGACCAGAAGGTACTCATATACAGTAGCTACCAGGGAAGAGCAAGGCCGTGGTTTGAGTAGCTCAGGCTTTAATGACGTGGGCAGGACAAATCCATCAGGACTCCTGTCTGCTGCTGCAGCCTCAAGCGAAAGGACTCATCTGCACTTATCAAGAATCCACAAATTTGGAACATGGTACGTCCATGGCATGAACACGAGCAAACTGGAAATCGTAAAAAATGAAATGTAATGGCTCAACATCGACCTTTTGGGCATCAGTGAACTTCACTGGACAGGAAATGGCTATTTCAACAGCAATGATTACACTGTTTTCTATTCCGGCAATGATTCAATCAAGCGAAATGGGTAGCTTTCATCGCAACCAAGGCAGTCACCAAAGCCGTTCAAGGTTTCAATGCAATCAATGATAGGATCATAGCCATACGCATCAATGGGAAACCTCGCTCGACCACAGTTTTACAAACCTATGCCCCCACAACCGACGCGGCGGAAGAGGATATTGAGAATTTCTTCATTGATCTCCAACAAGCAATCAAACATACCGCTACCAAGGACGTCATTTTCATAACAGGTGACTTTAATGCAAAAGTCAGTTCCAAAGAAGACCTACCATTCGTTGGCAAATTCGGCTTGGGCGAGCGGAATGACGCAGGCGACTGCCTGGTTCAATGTTGTACAGAAAATCGCCTATTAATCATGAACACATGGTTCAAACAACCGATGCGTCGTCTATACACATGGACAGCTCCAAATGGCGTGCATTGAAATCAAATCGACTACTTCCTGTGCCAATAGCGATGGAAAAACTCAGTATTGGCTGTGAAAACATCTCCCGGAGCAGACTGTGGCTCTGATCACCAACTCCTTGTTGCAAAAATCAAACTCTGTATCAAAAACATCAAACGTCGCTTTGACACAGGCAACATCCCTCCACTTTTTGTCGTCAAAATCAAGAACAGATTTGAAATGCTCAGCACAATTGGAAAAGACCCCAACAAAATTTGGGAGGAAGTTAAAGCCATCACGCAAAATACAGCGAAGCAAATAGTCCCATTGATAAAACCAGGAAGACAACCTCAATGACTATCGGATGAATCAATCAGAATCACCAACAAGCGCCGAGAAGCCAAAGCTGCTGGTAACAACACAGAATTCAGATGGCTAAATGCGGTATTTCAGAGAAAAGCCAGAGAAGACAAGGAACGTTACCGGAACAATCAATGCGCCAAGCTGGAAGAAGCAAACAAGAAAGGTCACACACGAGCTCTATTCACCTACTGTATGTGAAGCAGACCAGGGCACCGTTTGCAGCATACAAAGCATCGGCCATCAAGGACCACGATGGAAAATTATTACAAGACGAAGATCAAATCAAGCGAAGATGGCGGGAATATACAGAAGAGCTGTACTCAGGCCATAAAATAGGACCGTTGGAACAGGCATGTCAAGCCGAACAAGAACCATGCATTCTTGAGGAAGAAGTCGAGTGGACCTTGAAACAACTACCAGACGGGAAGGCCTCAGGAATCGACCATATACCAGCCGAACTACTAAAAGCAGTGCCGACCAAGATTTTAACCGACCTATGTCAAAAAATCTGGTCCACCAAATCATGGCCCAAGGACTGGAAAAGATCAGTTTTTGTCACTCTTCCTAAAAAAGGCGATATCCAGGAATGTTCCAACCATCGTACTATCGTTCTCATATCTCACGTGAGTAAAATCCTTCTGAAGATCATACAGAAATGCATTGCAACAATTGTCGAACGGGAACTGCCGGAAGTTCAAGCTGGCTTTCACAAGGGTCGCGGCACTAGAGATCAAATCGCGAATCTGCGCTGGATCATGGAGAAGACCCGGGAATATCAAAAGGTGTCTATATGTGCTTCATTGACTAGAGTAAAGCTTTCGACTGCGTCGAACATGAAAAGCTATGGGAGTGCTTGAAACAAATGGGCGTCTCTGAACACATCGTACAGCTAATAAAATCACTTTACAATGACCAAGAAGCAACGGTTAGGACAGCCTACGGGAACACAGAGTGGTTTCGAGTCGGGAAAGGAGTTCGACAAGGCTGCATCCTATCACCAGTTCTATTCAACCTGTACGTAGAAGTGATTATGAGGCGATGCAATTTGGACAAATCTGAAATTGGAATCAAAATCGACGGCAGAAACATCAACAACCTTTGATACACAGATCATACAACCCTGCTCGCAGAGAGTGAAAAGGACCTCGACTGCCTCATCCAATGAGTGCAAGAGGAAAGCAAACGAATGGGACTGTACCTGAACATCAAAAAACTAAAGTTATGACCACGGCAGGCAATGGTACAGTGAACATGCAAATAAACAACACGGTAATCGAGTCTGTCCAAGATTTCATTTTCCTTGGAGCTAAGATCGACCGCAGTGGGGCATCGGCACCCAAGATCAAGAGGCGAATCACACTTAGCAGGACTGCAATGCAAGGAATGGAAAAGATCTGGAAGAGCAAGGATATTAGCCAGTGGCGGCTGGTGATTTTTTTTTATGGGGGGCGCCATAAAAATGTTTAAAGCATGTGTAGAAGTATGCATAATTATGTTTGTATACTGTAAATAAGTTTGTTCATGTTTTTATTTGTATATATCAGGTGTATCCATTTGTATAACACTATTATTAATAAAACATGGTTCATCTTCACCTTGTTTGAGGCATCAGTGTGAAAAGAGAATGGGAGTGTTCTGCTTCCACTTTTCAATTTTTGGACAACTTCTATCATATTCTGTTATAATTATTTTAGTAATACAAGTTCATAATGTAAATAGAATTGTGAGGGTCCAGACTTAAATAAGGACAAAGGTGTTCAAAAATCCACCAAATAATTCAATTTAATAGTTCCAAAAATAAACTAACAAATAATTAAATTTCAATGAAAAATAAATCAAAAGATAATAACAAATTTGGGCCCAACTTAAACAGGTCAACTGAAGTCTAACAAGGAGGAATGATTCCAGATTAGATTTTAAATAACTGATTTATGGGGAAGAAAAATGATCTATTTTACTGTGATCCACCTGATGAGCTCCACCTATACTTAAGGCTGCAGTCAAGTACTCTTCGCTGGAGCATTGATGCCTACTCATGGTATTTATGCTTCTAGCCAGTTTGTGAGTACAGTACTTTGAGAGACACTTACCTTGTTTTTTGTTGTGTTTCCAGTCCTCGTTTCCATCTTGGTCCTGGGACCAGTTCTCACCCACAATGGATTCCACCGTGGAGAATCAGCCAGAAGATATGCACCACCCATGGCCTTATTAAAAAAATATTGAAAGATTATTGAAAGACTATTCAGTACAGCAGGACAGATTCTCTCTCCCAAAAGAGACAGACTGGACAAAAAAAATTCTTCTGAACTTGAACAATAAATTCTTGCTGCAATATTAAAATGTGTCAGTTCATGGGACGTTAGGAGACAAGAGATGTTTCCAAATGACTCAACACTTGGGTCCAAGTTTTGCAAATGGTGTCAGGAAGTTAAAATATTGTTCACTATTGACCCATTACAAGGTTGACTAGACAGTATTTTAATCAGAGTTGATGACAAACTGGAGTTGAAGTGATCAATGTCTATTCCTTTGTTAGGTCTAATGCTCCTTTTTTCATCAGACAACTTTTACTTCAATGTTTTTACTGGTTTTATTTTGTGTTAAATAAAAAAATTCAGAGGTATAATCATTCCTCTTTCTTATTTTATTTAATGACATTTAACCTGCAGGTCATCCCTGAAATTCTGACGCACACAGAATCACAAGCCCAAGTGTGAACGGTGTCACACAATAAAAACATGCACTATCTGCAGCATTGTTCTTTAAACTGGAACAACACTTTTAAAGTATTACAGAAAATATACATACAGTACGCACACTTAATGATACTGTAGGCCATTGCGTTAGGTAATACATTCAGCAAGTACTTTTACTTTAATACTTTAAGTATTTTTAAAAGCAAATACTTATTTACTTTTACTTAAGTAAAAACATTAATGTGGTACTTCTACTTACACTAGAGTACATTTTTGTCTGTTTATTTGTACTTTTACTTAAGTACAGTGTTTGAGTACTTTCTCCTCCACCACTGCTTTTAACTAGCATTTTGATACTTTCAGCAAAAAAATTGCTACTTTTAGTGTTTTGCTACTCATCAATATTTTCCTCTTTTTGCTGAAGCTTAGCAGTTTAAGCATCTGTCTTGTAGCTACTGTCAGGAGATGTGGCAGAGTGAAGAAATATGTTTATAAAAAATGTTACATACTGAACCTTTAACACAGACACTGAGGAGTAAAACAGTTCATGACATGAGCTGAAGATGGACAGACAGGAGTCGTCTTCAGACATTCGGGTTTATAATAACTAGCAACTTTTATAATGTTGTACAATACACCACAGATAAGCACAGCTAGTAGCTAGCTACTGTTGACTGACCGCAACACAACACACCACGTCACGCACACAGAGAGATCAGCTCAAACTTTGCTCATGTAGCGATTCATTAAACTCACTTAATATTACTTGCTTACCTGTGTAGAAAGGCACCATTAATAATTACTGCTGTTCAACGTCGCTAGTTGCGTGTGTCAGCTCTGACTGTGTACAGAGATGGTCCCCCGCTCCCCCCTCCTCCTCGGCTAACCGGAAACACACGAACCGCAGCGATCACGAGACGAGTCCAAGCCTCCGGGCGACGGAAAATGCGACCTGTACAGTCCAATAGTTTTGGACAGATGGGACATAAACTGCGCATGCGCTTAGCACTAGTTTATAATTAGATTCAATGGAAAAGCCGTTAGCGTGTGGTTAGCGGCGCCCAGCGGGGGAACCGGAAGTACGTCACAATCAGAAAACGTTTTTTGAAACAAACATCATTACTCATAAATTATTTATCCTACACAACTAAAAACATATATGCATACATTTCGAAATATTTTTATTTTATTATTTCATTTTTATTAAAAAAAATTAAATCTTCAAATGGTGAAGAGCTGCAGGTTCCAGAGGGGCGGCGCCCCTAGCGCCCTCTAGTGGTGGCCGCCGCTGATATTAGCATTGCAACAAAAGTCAGATTGGTCAATGCAATTGTCTTCCCTATACAGGTAGTCCCCGACTTACGAGCGAGTTCCGTTCCTGCGAGGTGCTCGTAACACGAAAATTCGTAAGTTGGAACACGAAGCACGTGTTCTCGTAAGTCCGGATTTTCGCTCGTAAGTTGGAACATTTATGCTAGCGCTACTACGAACACTCGTTTTTCATCAAAAACGTTCATATTAGTTCATAAACATGGTCGGAAACGTGTTTCCAAACGGTTAGCTAACACACTTTCATCTAAAAACACAAAAAAGTGCTGTATTTTTTTAGCCTGGCCCTCGCCTTCCTGCACAGCTCCGCTCAATTCTCATTTCCCTTCACTGCACAGTCTGGGACTTCTCCCATCCACAAGGATTTCTCCGGTAGATTTTTGTTCGGACCAATCAGAGAACAGAAGGGACGGAGTTTTGGACCCTAACCCACGCCCCCACCTGTCCCAGCGCGCAGAGCCCTATAAAAGGGCTCTGCCAGCGCGCAGTCAGCGAGCACCGGCATGTTCTCATTCAAAGCGATGCAAAGCGATGCAGAACTGTTTTATATGTGACACAAATTTATTAATTTCCCCTTCTTAATCCCTTATCTGGAGTTTTCTTTTGTTTTTTGGGCCAAAAGTCAAGTGATCGCTCGCTCCCTCCTCCTTCTCTCCCTCCGCTGAAATGAACAAGGAAATGGCTGAGGTTGTCACGAGAATTAAACTCGGGTTTTACGTTGCTGACCGAGTCCCATCAGATGTTCTGGTCTTCTGGTGAGCTGGACCAGCGATCCATGGTTTTATTGTATTTTATTAAAACGTTTTATTAACATATAAACACATAATTTGCAGCGCGGCAGCCAGCAGCAAGAGAAGAGCTGCAGGAGGCGGAGCAGTTGTCAAGTTCACCAGAGCACGGGGGGTGGCTCTGAGGGGAGGGAGCAGAATGCTTTCCCTGTTCAAAATATCCAATGGTTTTGTTCCTCAGCAGAGCCCACGCCTCCAGCAAGAATCGTTTTAAAATGGAGAGGTCCCAGACCCTAGTCTGAAGCGAAGTGAAGGACAGGGTGTGGTTTTAACCAGGCTAGTATTTTTTACAAATTTACTTCTCTTTCGCCAGCTCGTAAGTTTGGGACCTCGTATGTAAGAGCGCTCGTAAGTCGGGGACTACCTGTAATGATGTATGGTTGCAAAAGTTGGACATTTAGAAAAGAAAAGAAGAGAAAAGAAAAGTCGAAGCTTTCGAACTTTGGTGTTGGAGGAGAATGCTACCTTGGACTGCCATGATGAAGAACAAGGCAGTTTTGGACCGCGTCAAACCGATAATGTCATTAATGGGCAAAATTACCAAACAGCAGCTCTCATATTTTGGCCACATGATGCGCACTGATTCTTTAGAAACGTCAATGATGCTTGGAAAAGTCAGTGGAAAAAGAAGACAAGGCCGCCAAAGAACAAGATGGCTCGACACAATCACGACAACAATGAATATGCCAATTGCAGAATTGAAAGAATTGGTGAAAGACAGGAAGGCGTGGAGTACGAAGATTCATAAAATGACCGAAAGTCAGATGCGACTGATCGGATAATCATCATCATCATTTTAAGTGTTATATTACAGAAAAAAAATCTGATGCTAAAGGCAATGTAGTGTTGAAATCACAAAATGTATAATGGTTCAAGCGAGCATGATTTTATTGGATCATAATACTGTATTGTCTTTACCATCAGACAATTTTTCTGGTCAACTAAACACATTATTAGTAATAAACTACCGATGACTTTTCTTTAGGGCATACAACTATACAGTATCATTTTTAGTAACTAACTGTTTATTTACAATGGACATTGATGTAAATGTTTATAACATAGCAGTTGCATACACCTCTAGAAAATGTTTATAACTAGAGTTATTTGAGATGACAATAATCCACTTTGGTCAGAATAGCCATCAGCTTGACTGTCTGCTCAAAATGAATCTGTTTCCCCAAACTGAGGTTGCTCAAAGAGCTATCCACAACAAAGATACAGATACCGGTAATTCCATAAAACAATATTTCAAAAAACACAAACTATCCCTGCTCTCGTTTAAAGATTTTAAAAGGATGTTTTCAGGTAAAAAGTCACCTACTGAAACAGCACGACTTCCTTCAGTTCCCGGTCAGGTATGTAAAAGAGAACCCCACATTATAAACTTCAGTGTAACCTGCAATATTTTTTGCTACTTTTTTCAGCATTGTCTCCAAGAAGCAACTGATTTCAACTTCTAATCAGTTTCTCATATTAGAACAGCAACATACAGTATGGTGTTATACAACCTTGCATCATGCACAACAAAGTCCGTAAAACTAGAGTTCAGTGTCATTTTGTTAACTTGCTGCAGACTTCACAATCAACTGAGCACACCCAGATAAACAGCTCCCTGTGCGGTACAGAAAATTTGTGTATATAAGCAAGGAAGGTATTGCAATCAAGTGACAAATTAGAATGCCTCGAGGATGACCTGTGATGGTAGATATTAACATTTCCAAAATAATACTTTGTAAATTGACATGCTTAGGTCAGAGCACACTGAAAATCCCCCTTTACAAATGACTGACAGCTACAGTACAAGGGGAACAGGAGACTTGAGAACACCTGGACTCGTGAGAGAAACCACAGTCTTGCAGAAGGAGAATGAAATCTCCCCCAGAGAGGCAAGTTTGGTCTCTCTATATGTCTTTTGGTCTTTTGAGCTCCCATTTTATTGGCTCGTTGGTGAGGCAGAAACAGATATGGTTTCACTCGGCTTGGCAGAGTCAGGCCCCTGCTGCTGACAGCTGGTTTTATTTGACGTCCCGTGTTGGGTTTCAGAGCTGGCTTCAGCATATGATCTCAATTATGACCAGAGGAGGGACGCATGCTGCTGAATGACTGGTTACTATGGGCAGACAGGAAGCAGGGTGGTGGAAGAGAAGATGGAGGATGACATAGATAGATGGTAGAGTTGCATCAGGATTTGGTCTAATTGAACAAGACAAGAAAATGTAACATGAATGCTTAAAAAGAAATCAGAAAGAAAAACGCATGCTTTTTACGTCTCTGAACATTATTAGTGTTTTGGTTCAGTCTCACCTTATAAAGCAGTCGTCATGCCAAAGAAATTTAGATACACTTTTTCAAATTTCTTTAGCATGATTTATGTAGAATAATCTTTGGCAATCTAGCTTTGAAAAATACCGTAGTCTTCTGACTAATTCTCTTGAACCAGGAAACCTCTGTATTGTGAAGTTTTCCTCCATTTGCTTAAGGTTCAATGTGAATTTATTGTCATTTGCATCACATGTGGTGCATGAGGTGGAACAAAATTGTGTACTCAAGGTCCCAGTAAAATAGTCCCTCGCAACTTTGTGGTTTGTTTATCGCAGACTTGCACTATCGCAGTTTTTCAAAATAAGTTTGGACACGACACACAATTGGATGAGCCGCACAGTCGGCATGAAATTTTTATTTAAAATAAGTTATTTTGAATTATTTAGCACCTGCTGCACCTTTGTGCAGCCCACACCGCAGGATAAACTTCCTGCTGCAGCTGATCAGCTGTTCACTGTGCAGAGCAGACATATATACATAGAGGCCCCATTGAGCGCTGAATCTTTCGTCAATGTCGCCGCCATTTTAAATGTGGCGTAGCTGCTGGTCTTTTAATGCAAAGAAATGGACAAAACTCCATAAAGCACCATTCTACAAAGAGTTTTAAGATGATGCTTGTCATTCACACGCACACTAATATATTTAGAAAAAAAGAAAACCGGCACCAAAGACAACATTTGTAACTTTTAATGTTAAAAGTTACATTTATGGTTTTCATTTGAGGATCTTCGGGGTACGGATCCCCCGCGATAAATGAGGGACTACCAATAATACAAACTATAAAAAGGAAACAGTATACAAGGATTTAAGATAAATGCTAAGCATTAATAATATAACATTATAAGGTATATTAAACAGCAGTCTGAACATAAGTCTGTTGTGAGCAGATGGGTCATTAAGTGTCATTATTTTCTAGAGCTGTTGGTCATGTTAATCACTTATCGTGCATTTCAGACATACAGCCCCAAAAGACTTACCACGAGAAGTACAGCATGCTCAGCGAACGGATGCAGCGTTAGAAGAAAAATTAGGGAAGAAAAATGTGGAAATCTGTTATTTCCAACATCTGACTCTGTTACAGTGGCATATCAGCCAACATAGGATAAAGAAGCACAGAAGCTTTGGATAAAGTTTTAAACTTAAACTTTCCTCCAAAATGAAACATTGTTTTATTGGGTGATCAGTTTATTAACAGACCAAAACATTTGAGAAGTTTCAGCACCATTTTGCTGTCAGTATCCTGCGAAGAGTTCTGAAATTAAGAACAGGAGAATAATATAATATTGTTAAATTGTGTCACCTGGACCAGTTTCTTTACGTGAGAAACATTTTGTCCTCCATCCAGAGAACTTCCTCAGTCTCAGTCCTCTGGATGGAGGTTGAAACTATTCACACTTAAAGAAATTGTTCCAGATTTTAAATGTACCGGTAATCTTTTTTTAATTGTTATCTACATGGATGATTGAGCTTACAACCCTTTTTTAAAGAAAAGGAGAGTTTGAAATAACATTTACATTATTTAACAAATTTCAAAGTAAAAACATTACCACGATAGATGCATTGATTTTACTCCATTATTTAGTAAATTACATCTATACATCCATCCATTACTTTACCCCCTTCTTCCTTTTTGGGTTGCGGGTTTCACTGGTGCCCATATCCAGCAGTCACTGGACAGGTCTCCAGTCCATCATGGGGACAGATGAGACAAACAACCATTCATTCACTCTCTCACTCACACCTAGGAACAAGAGTCACCAATCAGCCTAACGTGCATGTTTTTGGTCTGTGGGATGAAACCGGAGTACCTGGAGAAAATGCATGCATGCACAGAGAGAACATGCAAACTCCACCCAGGTCCCGGGCCGGGATTTGAACCAGCGTCCTTCTTGCTGTCTGAGAAGCAACAGCTTTACCAACTGTGCCACCATGCCATCCATCCATTATCTTTTTACCTGATTCTTCCATTTTGGGTCAAGGGGTTCACCGGTGCCCATGTCCAGCAATCAATGTGGGAGGGGCAGGGTACACCCTGGACAGGTCGCAAGTTCATCACAGCGCCACATAGAGACAAACGAGACAAACAACCATTCACTCTCTCACTTATGCCTAGGGACAATTTAGAATTACCAATCAGCCTAACATGCATGTTTTTGGTCTATGGGAGGAAACCGGAGTACCTGGAGAAAACCCATACACGCACGGAGAGAACATGCAAACTGAAAGGCCCCCGGACCAGGATTTGAACCAGGGACCTGCTCGCTGAGAGGCAGCAGCTCTACCAGTTGTACCACCGTGCTGCGACCATGCCGTCCTATTTATTTATTTAATAAATTCATTGCATAAATATGTTTTCATATACAATAAATTACCAGTATTCTTGGAAACATGCCATGCTCTTGAAGAAGTTTCTGCTTTTACTAGAATAAAAATATGTGATCACCCTCACAAACCTCTGTCTCAATGTATGCACTTGACTTTGTTTCTAGTGTGGTACTACAGTACTGTCAGTAAATAAACATTTCTAATGCAGATACGTTGTGTTTTAACATAATTCATTGCTGAGCCATTGATTAATGAGGAGACATTGAAGTGCAATTGAAAAGATTTTGCAGGCCATTTTTAAAAGTAATCCTTACCTGGAAACTGATGACTGATAGATATGGTACTTTAATGTTATTTGATTGTTGCTGTATATCTGCTGAATGTTCATAAAGCTGCTTAATTCTCTTCACAGCTGTCTGACAACAAAATAACCTCTGAACCAGAACGTGTTAAACAAGTCAAAGCCAATAAAAAAGTAGACAGAGCAGCATAATATTAGAAGATTTACTAATTATTTTGCTTAGTTTAGTCTGTAAACTTGAAAATATTGTACCTAAGAGAGCACTTTGGGGGTAATAAAGCAATGTTTTATCATCTGTTTTAACCAGTAATATTTAAAGAGCACAAAAGCATTGTCTTAAAGTGAGTACTGTAATGTATTTCTCTCTCAATGCAAAATCTCAGAGAGTCTATCTCTACACAAATAAAACTTTTATTCACAAGTGGCATCTCAATATGTTGCAAGTTTTTATTGTCTGCCTCGTAAGGAACCACCTGCAGAACAGAAAATGTTCCAGATGGACTACATTTCCTTCAATACAGAAAATACATGACACAACCAGAATGCAAACTGAGCATTTGCATGAGGTAGTCCCCGACTTACGAGCGCTCTGACTTACGAGGTCCCGGACTTAAGAGCATGCATCTCATTAAAAAAATAATAATAATATATATATTTTTTTATTTATTTTTTTTACTTTTTTTTTATTTTTTTTATAAATGAATACATGTACAGTACTGGACAGTCACCAAGCACTTAGCCTATCCTAACACAGTTTTTAAAGATGAAGGAATAAGTTGAATTGTCTCCCTTTCACATAAAGGGAGCAAGCTCCCTATGGAGCCTGCAGGGAGGAGGGAGACAATTCAACTGACTCCTTCATCTTTAAAAACTGTGTTAGGATAGGCTAAGTGCTTGGTGACTGTACAGTACTGTACATTTATCTATTTATAAATAAAAAACAATAAAAAATAAAAATACTGTATATACTGTATATTTTTAATAAATAGATAAATGTACAGTACTGTACAGTCACCAAGCACTTAGCCTATCCTAACACAGTTTTTAAAGATGAAGGAGTCAGTTGAATTGTCTCCCTCCTCCCTGCAGGCTCCATAGGGAGCTTGCTCCCTTTATGTGAAAGGGAGACAATTCAACTTATTCCTTCATCTTTAAAAACTGTGTTAGGATAGGCTAAGTGCTTGGTGACTGTCCAGTACTGTACATGTATTCATTTATAAAAAAATAAAAAAAAAAAAAGTAAAAAAAAATATATATAATATATATACAGGGAACCCCCGACCTACGAACGAGTTTGGGACCTAAGAACCGTTCGCAGGTCGATCGGTTCGTAGGTAGGGGGTGAAAGTAGCGTCTCGTTCGTAGGTCGCTATTCTGTTCGTAGGTCGCGGAAATACCGCTAACGGACCGCCGCGCCCACATTTAACAGCATGACACTGACATACTGGGCTATATACATGCACAGAACTTTATTTACAAGCACTTATCTAAACAATTACACCACACATGCATCCATAAACACCTGTACATCAGTAACTTCACATCAGAACTGCAGCAAATCAGCAGGAAATCTCATCATCAAAATTATGTCAACAATCACACATGAGCACTTCTGAAAGTGCAGCTTTTCACATCAAAACCTGCAGCAAACCAGGGATTCCCATCATCAAAATGATGTCAACAATCACACATGAACACTTGTCAAAGTGCAGCTTTTCACAGCAAAACAGCAGCAAATCAGAGAGTCACATCATCAAAATGATGTCAACAATCACACACGAACACTTGTCAAAGAGCAGCTTTTCACAGCAAAACAGCAGCAAATCAGAGAGTCACATCATCAAAATGATGTCAACAATCACACACGAACACTTGTCAAAGAGCAGCTTTTCACAGCAAAACAGCAGCAAATCAGAGAGTCACATCATCAAAATGATGTCAACAATCACACACGAACACTTGTCAAAGAGCAGCTTTTCACAGCAAAACAGCAGCAAATCAGAGAGTCACATCAGCAAAATGATGTCAGCAATCACACATGAGCACGTTGTGTTGATGAGTGTCCATGTGCATGAGAAAGAAGTCCATGAACTCAGAAAAAGCGAGAAGCAGCAGAAAAATGAATCAAAATTGTCTTACTTTG
Organism: Garcialebias charrua; assembly: GCA_038048925.1. NCBI lineage: Eukaryota > Metazoa > Chordata > Actinopteri > Cyprinodontiformes > Rivulidae > Garcialebias > Garcialebias charrua. Next base: position 2,129 of record JBBPBX010010901.1, on the reverse strand, counting down.
ACCGAAGTGTAGGTAGACAGATGTTGTTCTCATGATCAAACCTGCATCTGATGGAACTGCTGAGCCATTGCTCAACAATGAATGTTGTGAGCATTTTAGGCCAGCTGTAAGTTCAGGCATGTGTCAGTTCAGGTCTGTGGTCCTGATGTGAGCAGGTCTGTGCATCACATGAAGTTTTTTTGGTTTTTGGCAGCAGTCATTTATGCAGAACGACACAAAGGTGATGGATGGAGGCAACATGCAGGACACCAGAGGCAGGCTGGAGGACCAGTAGCACCAGAGGCTCATCCATGACGTGGATCAACACGCGGATGAACTGTTGGAACACAACCACACACACACGTCAGCACCTGCTGATAACAACAACACAGACAACAACAACTTCTCCTTACGTGTGTGGTGTGGTGTGTGGAGCAGGAGGACAGGCAGGAGGCTGGAGGCAGAGCAGGAGGCTGGAGGCAGAGCAGGAGGCTGGAGGCAGAGCAGGAGGCTGGAGCAGGTGCAGGAGGCTGGAGGACCAGTAGCACCATGACGTGGATCAACACGCGGATGAACTGTTGGAACACAACCACACACACACGTCAGCACCTGCTGATAACAACAACACAGACAACAACAACTTCTCCTTACGTGTGTGGTGTGGTGTGTGGAGCAGGAGGACAGGCAGGAGGCTGGAGGCAGAGCAGGAGGCTGGAGCAGGTGCAGGAGGCTGGAGGACCAGTAGCACCATGACGTGGATCAACACGCGGATGAACTGTTGGAACACAACCACACACACACGTCAGCACCTGCTGATAACAACAACACAGACAACAACAACTTCTCCTTACGTGTGTGGTGTGGTGTGTGGAGCAGGAGGACAGGCAGGAGGCTGGAGGCAGAGCAGGAGGCTGGAGGCAGAGCAGGAGGCTGGAGCAGGTGCAGGAGGCTGGAGGACCAGTAGCACCATGACGTGGATCAACACGCGGATGAACTGTTGGAACACAACCACACACACACGTCAGCACCTGCTGATAACAACAACACAGACAACAACAACTTCTCCTTACGTGTGTGGTGTGGTGTGTGGAGCAGGAGGACAGGCAGGAGGCTGGAGGCAGAGCAGGAGGCTGGAGGCAGAGCAGGAGGCTGGAGCAGGTGCAGGAGGCTGGAGGACCAGTAGCACCATGACGTGGATCAACACGCGGATGAACTGTTGGAACACAACCACACACACACGTCAGCACCTGCTGATAACAACAACACAGACAACAACAACTTCTCCTTACGTGTGTGGTGTGGTGTGTGGAGCAGGAGGACAGGCAGGAGGCTGGAGGCAGAGCAGGAGGCTGGAGGCAGAGCAGGAGGCTGGAGCAGGTGCAGGAGGCTGGAGGACCAGTAGCACCATGACGTGGATCAACACGCGGATGAACTGTTGGAACACAACCACACACACACGTCAGCACCTGCTGATAACAACAACACAGACAACAACAACTTCTCCTTACGTGTGTGGTGTGGTGTGTGGAGCAGGAGCACAGGGAGGAGGCTGGAGGAGGTGCAGGAGGCTGGAGGCAGAGCAGCAGGAGCACGGGTACGTGGTACCCGACGCTGTTCCATGAGGCGAAACAGCAAGTGGATCTGTTGAAACACAAACACACACAGACGTGAACACCTGCTGATAACAACAACACAGACAACAACAACTTCTCCTTACGTGTGTGGTGTGGTGTGTGGAGCAGGAGCACAGGGAGGAGGCTGGAGGAGGTGCAGGAGGCTGGAGGCAGAGCAGCAGGAGCACGGGTACGTGGTACCCGACGCTGTTCCATGAGGCGAAACAGCAAGTGGATCTGTTGAAACACAAACACACACAGACGTGAACACCTGCTGATAACAACAACACAGACAACAACAACTTCTCCTTACGTGTGTGGTGTGGTGCATAGCAGGTGTGTGGATGGACCAGGGGGACGTGCCGCTTTGGAGGCTGTCGAGAGAGAGGTGATGATTACAGTAGGTGTAGATGTAAGTAAAAAAAAAAAGAGAAAATAAATTAACACGTCTTTGCTGTACCTTTCTGACGTTGCTGTGCTGGGATGTGAGGGTGGGCAGGTCAGTGATGGGATGGTGGAGTTGGTGAAGAGGAGGGG
>JBBPBX010010900.1:41220-56995 GCA_038048925.1 Garcialebias charrua | reverse complement strand
TATCTTAAATCTCTCGGATGATATGTCTGTCTTGTTCACTGTGACAAATTGCTTTTGATTGTAGTTACCTGTTGGTTTTCCATTCCTGTAGTTAGATGTGTGATTGACATGTGACAGTGTTGCTGTGTTAAATGTTGTAACAAAGCTTGGATCATTCCTTGCTTTGGCTTGACCTTTTACAAAGTCAACAAAAACTGAAAAGGGAGGGAAGCTAACATTGTAGTCCTCTTTAAACTTTGACCCCACCATTGTCCATTTTTCCTGAAGATGGAAAGGCAGTTTCTCCACAATTGGACCTACTCCCCTAGCTGTGTCAAGATAACTTAGCCCTGGCAAATAACCATCTAGCTTTGCAGCTTGGAGTTCACACAGTAGGTCAGATAGGTCACGGAGCTTGTGAGGCTCTTTACTAGAGAGCCTTGGAAAGTTTTGAATTCTGGCAAACAAGGAGTTTTCTATTGCTTCTGGTGAACCATAACATTCCTCTAATCTTAACCATATCATGTTCAGACCAACTGATGGATGCCTTATATTGACTGCTTTTAGTCTCTTGGCGTGTTCAGAAGACTCCGGGCCTAGCCACTTTATGAGTAAATCAATTTCTTCATTGGCTGTGAGACCAAGGTCTTTGATGGCACTCTGGAATGTGGCCTTCCAGCTGAGGTAATTCTCAGTCCTGTCATCAAAATTAGACAGTCCTCCAGTTACTAGTTGACTTTTGGCTAGGAACCTGGCAAGCTCACTAATTGTGCTGTCAGCATTATTGTTTGGGTTTGATCCCTGCTGTGGTTGCAACACATTGTGGTGAGTTTGTAGCATTAAATCTCTTTGTTGTGGTCGCTTAGCACACTCTTGTGGTGCAAATGGAAATTGCATTGGTTCTCGTTTGGGACAAAGAGGTGTGAAAATTACTGGCCGATTGCATTGTTCATTCTGACATTTGTTATCATCATGTGAAAACATACCTCTATTGTCTTGAGCCAGTTCATCGTAACTGTGTTTATTTATGTATTCGCTCACCTTTTGTTCTAGGGTTATTTGTGGGTTCAAACTTGTCAAATCCTCTTTTGATTCAGCTATCTCATATTGAGCTGCTGCTGCTGACTCCATCACCTCTGCTCTGGCCATGGCAGCATCAGCTTCCTTTTGGAGTTGGAGTGTATTGAGAGTTGCTTCTAGACGGGCCTTTTCTATTTTAATGTTCATCTCCTTTTCAGCGTAGGCCAATCTGGCTTTTGCTGCTTGAGCTTCTGCTTGTGCTCGTGCTGCTTCCATGTTGGCTCGAGTTGACGCAGATGACCTGCTTGAACATCCTGCTGCTGATCTTACTGTCAGTTTACCTGAAGATATCATTGACTTTGTTGAGCGGGTGGACTTCATTTCCTCACTGATTTTACTTTTACTCTCTGCTTTCTTGGTTGTGTTGAAATGCCGCTCGTTGTCCCTTGTCAAGTGCTATGATTTCACTGTTCTGTTGCACCCAATGTGACCCAGTGTCCTATATTGAGATTCACAGTCAGCTAAACTCTTCCTTGCATCACTTCCTTCAAGGAACAGGCTGGTTGTTGTATTTGAACAGGATTTAATGCAAAAAAGTGTGAAACTGAAACGATACAAAATGCAGAAAAATACTCAATATACAACACATAATATGGCCAAATAAACATTACATATGGATAAGGTGGCCTAAATGGTTCATTTAAACTTAGAATTGTCTGTGAATAAACTCAAACAGAGCTTAAATATACTAACAAATAAAGCATATCAAAGTTGTTAACTTATTAAAATAATCACATTTATAATGTTGTACAATCTTACACAACTGAGAAACTTACTCATATTGCCACTCAAAGGGATAGAAATAAGAGGATGGCCTTTGATTTGTAGAAAGACATCATGCTTTGCTTGCCTTGTGAGTAAAAACAAAACTTCCTGCTAGATTTCTTCCTCTTCCTACTTTAAACTAAAGAAAACGGCAAACCTGCGCCCCCATCTGGCCTGGAGAAACAACATAGAAACTAGTTCCAACACACCAGGCATTACTGGAGCCGGGACAAACTAATCTTGGCAAGGTAAAGAGTTGTGATTGTTTACGAGCGGATCTGGGTCTAGCTGATGTCACCCGAGAGTTGCCATGTTCTGGTCTGATTTTATTCCCAGATAAACGTCTCTTCCTTCCTCCTCTTAACTATTTCTTTTAAACTGATTCTTGCCAGTAACTAAGTTAAAAAGCCTCCAGATAATAAGTAATATGTCATCTCAATACTTGATTTCTGTTGTCCCTAATTTAAATCTGCTGACAAGTAAATTATAAGAATTCGATCGAGCAATCAGTTGTACATACTATGATGTAATTTTATGATTCTGTTAATAAATGATTCAGTTCTGCTGAATCAACATAAATTAACGTTTCATGCCTTTTACATTACATTGTACTGTATCTGGTCACACAATTTATTGATTAATCCTTGAAAAAGAGAGAACCCGTGAATTATTGATGATAATTTGGGTCAGGATAAACCTACTCATTTTACATCTAGTGTATTGGAGAGATCAGTAAATCTGATCTATCCCTATACTATTACACAATATAAAAGCCTCAGAAAAACTACAAACTATACAAATAAATTAATGTTCACCTTTTATTTGTATTTAACCTTCAAAAAACATTGAAATCCCCATCAAATAAACATGAAATTCTCAACTTTGTTAATATTATCCTTTGTCTTCTCCACGTTGAGAGTGAGATTGTTGTGTCCGCACCACGAGGTGAGCCGCCAGGCCTTGTGGTGCGGACACAACAATCTCACTCTCAACGTGGAGAAGACAAAGGAGATTGTTGTGGACTTCAGGAAGAGGGATGCCCAACATGCCCCTCTGACCATCAACAGCACCACAGTGGAGAGAGTGGACAGCACCAAGTTCCTGGGAGTGCACGTCTCAAAGGACCTGTCCTGGAGCAGGAACACTGCATCACTGGCCAAGAAGGCTCACCAGCGCCTCTACTTTCTCCGCAAGCTGAAAAGGGCTGGAGCTTCAACCCCCATCATGTGCACCTTCTACAGAGGTGCCATAGAAAGTGTCCTGACCAGCTGCATCACTGTGTGGTTTGGTGCATGTACTGCATCCTGCCGCAAGAGCCTCCAGCGCATCGTGAGAGCAGCTGAGAAGATCGTCGGCACCTCCTTCCCCTCACTGCAGGACTTACACAGCAACCGCCTCACTCGGAAAGCCCTCTGCATGGCAGGTGATCCCACACACCCACTACACAGCTGCTTCAGACTGCTGCCATCAGGGAGGAGACTGAGAAGTCTCCAGGCTCGAACCAGCAGACTGAGAGACAGCTCTGTTCATCAGGCAGTCAGGATGCTAAACACTCTGCCTGCTCTGCCTCCCCTCCCATTTGAACTGCCTTAACACAAAAAACTTTCTCACACATTACCACACAACACAAAGATTTTAACACTGGACTCTGTGTCATCAAACGGGTTATTCACTAAACTCTCGGTCATGTGCTCATTCAGTTTGCACTACTTCTCATATTTGCACTAATGTTTGTATTACATCACTGCCTATAGTCATACTACTGTTTACATTCACTGTTTACATACTACTGTTTACATTCACTGTTTACATTTATTAATACTGTTTACATTTATTACTACTGTTTACATTTATTACTACTGTTTACATTTACACTACTTTTATATCTACACCACTGCTGATACATATACAGTATTCTCTGACCAGCCTTATTTAAGGATGCCCAATGTGCCTTACTGCATATGCCACTTTTGCCTCTATACCAACATCAACTACTACCTCATACATATACTGTGTACATTAACTCATATGCTGCTTTGCCACTCTTTGCAAATGTCAATGCTAGAACCTTCAGTTTATTTTATAGATATACTTTTTATACTTTTTTATACTACTATGCAAAAACTCAGGACAGTATTACACTTTTATTATTTCATTTTATGCTTATGTTCATTAAATGTTTAGTGTTTTAGTGTTGGTGTAAATTTTCATACTTTTATACTACTATGCAAAAACTCAGGACAGTGTTACACTTTTACTATTTTATGCTTATGTTTATTAAATGTTTCAGTGTTTTAGTGTTTAAATGGTTACTGTTGCACCGAGGGACTGAGAGAAACGCAATTTCAATCCTGTGTATGTCCTGTACATATTGCAGTTCTGACAATAAAGTTGACTTTGACTTTGACTATTAATAATTTTAACTTTAAACAACAGCTTTAAAATTTATCCATCCATCCATCCATTTTCTTCCGCTTATCCGGGGTCGGGTCGCGGGGGTAGCAGCCTAAGTAGGGAGGCCCAGACTTCCCTCTCCCCAGCCACTTGGAGCAGCTCCTCTGGGGGAATCCCAAGGCGTTCCCAGGCCAGCCGAGAAACATAGTCCCTCCAGCGTGTCCTGGGTCTTCCTCTGGGTCTCCTCCCGGTGGGACATGCCCGGAACACCTCACCAGGGAGGCGTCCAGGAGGCATCCTAACCAGATGCCCGAGCCACCTCAACTGGCTCCTCTCGATGTGGAGAAGCAGCGGCTCTACTCCGAGTCCCTCCCGGATGACTGAGCTTCTCACCCTATCTCTAAGGGAGAGTCCAGCCACCCTGCGGAGAAAACTCATTTCAGCCGCTTGTATCCGAGATCTTGTTCTTTCGGTCATAACCCAAAGCTCATGACCATAGATGAGGGTGGGAACGTAGATCGATCGGTAAATTGAGAGCTTTGCCTTTTGACTCAGCTCTCTCTTCACCACGACAGACCGGTACAGCGCCCGCTTCACTGCGGACGCTGCACCTATCCGCCTATCGATCTCACGCTCCAGTTTTCCCTCATTCGTGAACAAGATCCCGAGATACTTAAACTCCTCCACTTGGGTAAGGACCTCCTCCCCGACCCGGAGAGGGCACGCTACCCTTTTCCGGCTCAAGACCATGGCCTCGGATTTGGAGGAACTGATCCTCATCCCGGCCGCATCACATTCAGCTGCAAACCGCTCCAGCGAAAGCTGTAGATCACGAGCTGATGAAGCCAATAGGACCACATCATCTGCAAAAAACAGAGAAGCGATTCTAAGGCCACCAAAACGGATCCTCTCAACACCTTGGCTGCGCCTAGAAATTCTGTCCATAAAAGTTATAAACAGAATCGGTGACAAAGGGCAACCTTGGCGGAGTCCAACTCTCACCGGAAACGAGCCTGACTTACTGCCGGCAATGCGGACCAAGCTCTGACACCGGTCGTACAGGGACCTAACAGCCCATATCAATGGGCCTGGTACCCCATACTCCCGGAGTACCCCCCACAGAACCCCCCGAGGGACGCGGTCGAATGCCTTTTCCAAGTCCACAAAGCACATGTAAACTGGTTGGGCAAACTCCCACGCACCCTCCAGGACCCTGTTGAGGGTGTAGAGCTGGTCTAGTGTTCCACGACCAGGACGAAAACCACACTGCTCCTCCTGAATCCGAGGTTCGACTATCCGACGGACCCTCCTCTCCAGAACCCCTGAATAGACCTTACCAGGTCCTTACCTTTAAAATTTACAGCATTGAAATTCACAGTTAATCAAATAAAACTTTTGGGAGTCGCTATCGATGAGAAGCTGACATGGAAATATCATGTAAATTACTTAAGAATAAGCATAAAATCAACAGCATTACTGTATAACGTAAAATAGTTTTTGAATGACAAAGCTTTATATATGTTGTATAATGTAATGATTGTTCCATAATTAATCTACTGTACTGAAGTTTGGGGAAAAGCATGCAAAACAATTATAACACTTTATATATATATATATACACTTTGGTGTGGACTTGTTCCTGTTTAAAGTGCTTTATAAATAAAATGGTATGGTATGGTATAAATCCTATTTATATTTTACAAAAAAAGAGTTATAGGAATTATTATTAGGATGTGCTATGGTCACCCAACAAATGCATTATTTCATCAATTGAAATTATTAAAATTTTATGATTTGGTTGAATATAGTATTTTACAAGTCATGTATAAAGCTCATAAAAATATTAACCCCAAATATTCAATTAAAATGTGTTTTCAAAAAAAGAGTCACTATAACCTTAGGAGAATGGAAATGTTTGTAAAACCTTCATTTAGAACCAGTCTGAAGGAGCTGAGTTGTAATTCAGAGAACAGGATTGTGGAATTGACTTGATATCACCATAAACATTTATAAAACTATTTATGTTTTAAAAGATGATTAAAGTTGTTGGGAAGGTATAGTGCAGGTGAAGGATACATGTTTTTTTTTTTTTTTTTTTTCAGTTTGGAGATTGTTCAAGTGAAGGTTGTTGTTCGTTTGTTTGTAGTCATTTTGTGTTTTTTAAATAAGGAACAGATATAAGAAGTTTTCTTCTTCCTGCACCTTTTCATTCAGTGTTTTTGTTTTGTTTTTGATGAATTTGTTTTATTTTGAGTGAATGAATGAAAAAAAAAACATGCAACGCTGGGGGTGTTTCAGTACGTCGTAGTTTCAGGGACACATTAGCTTTATTGTGCTTCATCTTCTGACTTTCATCATATTCTATTGAGTGGGAACTCTTCAGATGAAACAAGATAGATGTTCCCACCGCTAGTTGGAACGACTCTCCGTCACGTTTTGCAGCATAAAGAAACCTGCAGTTTAACAGATCTTAGAAACCCGAACCACTTCCACACCAGCAAATTAGTCTTTCCTCTCTTATCAGTGATGTCATCTGCTTTCTCTTTGCTTGTGAAACTTTGTTCAGTCACATTCTGACGGTCATGGGCACTCGTTTTGAAGAGAAAACAACGCGCGTTTGAGACTAGCTTAGCTTGGCCTGCTACCGCTTACACCTTCTGGATTCTAGCTCTGCGTCTGCGTACGCACTTACGTAGTTGTGTTGCAGCTTTTTCTGTCCGGGTTGAAACTGAAACTGCCGCTTCAACCCGAACAGAAAAGAAAAGTGTCAGTGAAACGCTGTAAAATCCTGTCGAAATATCGAAAATATGCTTAAAACTCATATCATCATTCTTGAATAAAAGTATATTGTGAGATATATCGATATTGAATTATTGTCCAGCACTATTAGGTACACAAAAATCCAAATCTTGAACCACTTTGGCTGTGGCTGCCTGCCTGGGAGGAGTCGACGAGGGACAGGAGGGCAACCAGAAACCATCTTGGCTCCAGAAAACTGGTTGCTCCACTTAAGGTTATTGCTTGGTGGGAAAACAGTTTCTTGAACTCCTCTGACTGATGATGCTCTTCAGATGGAGGGTGAAACTTTTCTATAATAAATAAACTGTCCAGATGACCCAACTGAGAATTATTGGATTTAATACCTGGATTATTGAGCATGATCTTTCTTGCCTTGATCCAAGATATTCATCTTTAACAAGAAGTGATTCATCCAACTGTGACGTTTTTGAGAAAATAGCATAAATCTGTGCATCTGATCTCACCTAACATGCAGGAAAAACACAGTTTCTGAGTATTTACCACTTCGATTCTCAACCAAAGTGAGACATTGCATAAAGATGAGGTGTGTAAATTGCATGTTTCACACGTTCTGCGATCCAGGAATAAATTATCTTCTGAGAAAATGTAGTTACTAAAGTCTGATAAACACTCCTTCTGCAACATTTACCACTAATGTCTGGGCTAAAAAGTCCATCAATGCACACCTGCTTTTTTTCTTTCTTTCTCCTGCACAGGTGTGCATGGAGATGGAAAGCGTGTGCCCATCCACACCCGCTGCCAAACCAGAATCACTATTTGTTTAGTCATCACTTTCTTTCCACTCCAGGACAAACCTCAAACAGCCAGATGTGGAACACAAAGAAAGGCCTACCATTTCTTGAAGGAATGCACATTGCCCGACACCTTTCATGCCAGAATTTTAATCAATCATATTTGGTTTAAAAATATAGAACTGTATTCATTTTGGTCAATCCTTGAAAATTGTGCTATGCATGATCTCAGGTACTATTGTGAGCTGTCACATTAGTGCTGTCAATCAATTTTTAAAAAATTAGCGGATTAATCACACTCTAGGGCTGTGGTTATTCTGATCAATCACTATGCTTAACTTTGTAAGTTTGAAATGTAAATACTGTATGCAGGCTTTCATGAAATGTTAAAGAAAATGTTTTATTTTCTCAAACCAAACACTTTTCCAGGTTTTCAAACTCAGCAAGGTTAACAGAAGTCATTTTGTTTCTAACATTAACTTATAAATGTTAACTCAAATGTCTCAGGTGTCATTTATTTTTCATTCATTCAACCTTTATTTATACAGGCTAGCCTCGTTGAGTCACGGGGACTCATTTACAAGAGGGACCTGTCTCACTCACACCAAACAACCATCCACTCTCACACTCACACCTAGGGTCAATTTAGAGTCACCAATCAGCCTAACATGCATGTTTTTTGGTCTGTGGGAGGAAACCGGAGTACCCGGAGGAAACCCACGCATGCACGGGGAGAACATGCAAACTCCACCCAGAAAGGCCCCGGACCGGGATTTGAACCGGCAACCTTCTCGCTGAGAGGCAGCAGCTCTACCAGTTGTGCCACCGTGCTGCCAAATTTATTTATGTGATCAAAGCATGTAAATAGCAATGTTGCCTCTAATTTTTCATGTGTCTGGGCAAACACACAAGCTCCCTGAGCATACTCTGTCCTCATTCCAACTACCTATATGTCCTCTCTAACTGCATCCATACATCTCCTCTTTGGCATTCCTCCTTGTCTTTTTCCTGGCAGCACATTTCTAACATCCTTTTACCAATATATCCACTGTCCCTCCTCTGGACATGTCCAAACCATCTCGGTCTGACCTCTCTAACTTTATCTCCCAGTTGTTCAATCTGTGCTGTACCTCTGATGATCTCATTCCTAATCTTATCCATCCTTGTCACTCCTAAGGAGAACCTCAACAGCTTCATTTCTGCCACTTCCAGTTCTTTCCCATGTCTTTTTTTCAGTGCCACTGTCTCCAGACCAAACAACATAGCTGGTCTCACAACTGTCTTGTAAAATTTTCCTTTGGCCATCCAGGTAAACACAGAGCACTACTGTTTGCTAACAATTAGAATGATAAAAACGACTACACGTTGTGGGATTAGTTTACTTACCGCCTTTGTTTGACGTTGTGCGACCGTAAACTTCTGTGATAAATCCACAACGCCAAATATTCCTCATTATGCGATGAAATATGCTGTAACAAAGCTTCAAAAGCTAGAAGCTAAGGTGATTGCTTGTAGCTAGCTTCTTCGCACGTCAGCGCCGAAACTCCAGAAGATGCTGGTTGGCTGGAATGAAAGTTTGCCTGTGATTTCGTAGGTTGAATTTTTTTTACCTCTTCATAAACTTCTATTGGCGCTATACAAATCATGTGAAACAGGTCTGTTTTGACCAGGGGAGTGGGGCAGGGTTTCTTCCTCCTCTCGGCATGCATGTCAGACAGGTTGTAGAGATCGCTGCACTCTGGCTGACAGTTTATTATAAAGTGGGAGATAACTAAATATTTTGCTTGGGCACTTTCCCAGTTGCCCATATGGTTAATCTGGCTTTGTGACCCATTCGCAACTGCGCAGCGTAGATTTTCTTGTTCGCAGAAAATGTGCAAGCAGCTTATGGAACATTAGCCGATTAATCTGCATTATATAAAATTAATGTATTAATCTTTTTAGATCAATTGCATGCGTTAACGCGTTAACATTGACAGCCCTAGTCATAATATAGTTTGCAAACAGTGTTGACTCCTACAATTATTACAAAACTTTTGATCTTACACAATGAATAGCACTTAGGGTATGCGTTTTAGATGACTCTCATCTACTACCACACCTAATTTTCATGCTCTAGATACACATTAAATCATTACATTTTGCTAGTTTAATCAAAAGGTACAGCGGATCACAGAAAGATGTCTCCTTGGATTTTTACACACAAGGACAGACTAATGCTCAGGATTTGTGTTGCACTCAATGGCAAAATGAACATTTCAATGATAGAGACCAAAAATAGCTAAAATATTAACAAGATAATAAATCAAAGTCAAACCAGCTAAAATCATTGTGCCACCAGATCCTTCACCTCATTGTGTTTATTTTCTGATGACTTAACACTTTTGTCAGACAATATAAGTACCACTAGCCTTTATAAATAGGTATTTTGTGAGTTTTTCACATAATATAAAGCATAAATAAGCATTTATAAAACAATATTAAAACATTGAAGCTGCTCATTAAGTTGCAAAATCCCATGCTGTACAATTCAATCATTCAGGTAAATTGTATTGTTGCTATGGTTATTTAACTTACTTTTAGTTAGCTAAATACTGTATGCCAAAACAAATCTTACCACATTTATAGAGCTTACCATAACTTACTGACAAATGTTTTATAATTAAAATCCGTCCATCTTTACCCACTTCTTCCTTTTCGGGTCATGAGGGTCACTGGTGCCCATGTCCAGCCGTCACTGTGCGAGAGGCAGGGTAGCCACTGTACAGGTTGCAAGTCCATCACAGAGACACATAGAGACAAACGAGACAACCATTCACTCTCTCACTCACACCTAGGGACAATTTAGAGTTACCAATCAGCCTAACATGCATGTTTTTGGTCTGCGGGAGGAAACTAGAGTACCCGGAGGAAACCCACGCATGCACGAAGAGAATATGCAAACTCCACCCAGAAAGGACCCTGGCCTGGGATTTGAACCATGGTAACCTGCTCGCTGATAGGTGGCAGCTCTACCAACTGTGCCACCGTGCTGCCCTAATTCAAATCTAATTCATGAATAATGCAGGTAAACAGTGAGAATGGAGAGAACAAACAACAGTATGGTATTTGGCAAGAAATGAGTCAGTGTTGTCCTTTTTATCTAACACAGTGACTGGCTATTATTGGTTTATAAAATGTTTATATGTTAAATGCATTGTTAAATTTTCGTAATTTAATAATGTGCTTTTATTGTAAAGTGATAACTTAAATGTATTTATTTTCAGTAAAACAAAATTGATTTCACATCTTCATCATTGCTATTTGTTTCCTCTCAGGATTGACAGTTTGATCTGATGCATTAATGGAAGCATCATCTACATGATGGAGACAGTTTTAGGTGTGCAACAAACCAAAAGGTTTGTTTTGGCAGGAACTGATTGGCCTGCATTGAGAAGTATCAGACGAACAAAGAACTTGAGTTGAATAATGGGTTTGTGTCCACATCTCACAGCTTGGGAGCGATAACAACAACAAAAAAACATCCATATGGGGGAACTTTTAACCTAAACTTGCTGAAGTACGTGACAACACCATGTTTACACCGTTTCTGAGACACCCTGTGACAAAAATGGATAAACGAGCACACGGATTAGAAAACAAAATCTGTTTGGCAGATGTTCCAAACAATACTTTTGTTGTCTCTCACTGATGTACACAGGTATGTCGACGCATCGACTCACTCCATCTGACGCACACAACCACACCGAAAACACAAATCAAGCTATTCCAGGGTGCCAGGAAAGAGTGGGGGGAGATAGGCAGAACTGCTCTCAGATTTACGTGTGCCAAAGAAAAGCTGGTGGCTGCTGCCAAGGTTGAGCACACACATTACCTCGTAATGGAAATAGAATGGAGAGGCAGACGATGTGCATTGTCTGAAACTCTATCAGATTAATCCTTTGTCTTCCCTGCACAACAAGCTCTGACAGCCTGTTTTTCTGTGTGCAGCTCTGTGTGAGTGCCATGACACCAAATAGCTGTTGGCACAGTTGTTGATTACTGATAAAAGAAACGTCTTATTTAGCAAACATAGAAACTGTAAAAGACAACTGTCAATCCCTAATGGATCCGAACATTCATCCGTGAGACGGGAAAATAACCTGTCTGAATTACAATTCAATAAATCTGCTACGAGTTTTAGAAGTCATGAGCGGCAGAGTTCACTGCAGCCCTGGGAGCGGAGTGAGATGTTATCAGTTTATTTATAAAACTATTTGCTGTGCATTGTTTGGATGAAACGTGTGCATTTTTAGCAGCTTGACTTGGAAAAGACATTTGCATACAATGGCAGCGGAATAGATTCACGGATTAAGTGGTTTCGTTTGCCTCATGGGCAACAAGACTGGTTTGGATGAAGACTGGAGCAACAAATAAAAATTCGACAGCGCAGTTCCAGTGTCATAACTTACAAGTGACCACAAGGAGTGACACAAAGCACAAATTTAGTGTCATGTATGTTATCCACATCCATCTTAAGAGTTGTGTCTCATCCTCTGTTCTGCGAATTCAGGCTCCTCCCATCGGGACGCAGATATTTGATTCTCATATGTAAAACTATGCAGTAAAAAAACAGTTTTGTTCCTGTTGCCATAAGCTTACAAAATTTGACTTGGCATAGAATAACACTGGGCCATTTTTGAATCATCCATCCATCCATTGTCTTCCGCTTATCCGGGGTCGGGGTCGCGGGGGTAGCAGCCTAAGTAGGGAGGCCCAGACTTCCCTCTCCCCAGCCACTTGGAGCAGCTCCTCTGGGGGAATCCCAAGGCGTTCCCAGGCCAGCCGAGAAACATAGTCCCTCCAGCGTGTCCTGGGTCTTCCTCTGGGCCTCCTCCCGGTGGGACATGCCCGGAACACCTCACCAGGGAGGCGTCCAGGAGGCATCCTAACCAGATGCCCGAGCCACCTCAACTGGCTCCTCTCGATGTGGAGAAGCAGCGGCTCTACTCCGAGTCCCTCCCGGATGACTGAGCTTCTCACCCTATCTCTAAGGGAGAGTCCAGACACCCTGCGGAGAAAACTCATTTCAGCCGCTTGTATCCGAGATCTCGTTCTTTCGGTCACAACCCAAAGCTCATGACCATAGATGAGGGTGGGAACGTAGATCGATCGGTAAATTGAGAGCTTTGCCTTTTGACTCAGCTCTCTCTTCACCACGACAGACCTATCGATCTCACGCTCCAGTTTTCCCTCATTTGTGAACAAGACCCCGAGATACTTAAACTCCTCCACTTGGGGCAGGACCTCCTCCCCGACCCGGAGAGGGCATGCTACCCTTTTCCGGCTCAAGACCATGGCCTCGGACTTGGAGGAACTGATCCTCATCCCGACCGTATCACACTCGGCTGCAAACCGCTCCAGTGAAAGCTGTAGATCACGACCTGATGAAGCCAATAGGACCACATCATCTGCAAAAAACAGAGATGCGATTCTAAGGCCACCAAATCGGATCCCTCAACACCTTGGCTGCGCCTAGAAATTCTGTCCATAAAAGTTATGAACAGAATTGGTGACAAAGGGCAACCTTGGCAGAGTCCAACTCCCACTGGAAACTAGCCTGACTTACTGCCAGCAATGCAGACCAAGCTCTGACACCATTCATACAGGGACCTAACAGCCCATATCAAAGGGCCTGGTACCCCATACTCCTGCAGTACCCCCCACAGAACCCCCAAGGGATGCGGTCGAATGCCTTCTCCAAGTCCACAAAGCACATGTAAACTGGTTGGGCAAACTCCTAGGTACCCTCCAGGAGCCTGCTGAGGGTGNGACTCAAGACCATGGCCTCGGACTTGGAGGAACTGATCCTCATCCCGACCGTATCACACTCGGCTGCAAACTGCTCCAGTGAAAGCTGTAGATCACGACCTGATGAAGCCAATAGGACCACATCATCTGCAAAAAACAGAGATGCGATTCTAAGGCCACCAAATCGGATCCCCTCAACACCTTGGCTGTGCCTAGAAATTCTGTCCATAAAAGTTATGAACAGAATCGGTGACAAAGGGCAACCTTGGCGGAGTCCAACTCCCACTGGAAACGAGCCTGACTTACTGCCGGCAATGCGGACCAAGCTCTGACACCGGTCGTACAGGGACCTAACAGCCCATATCAAAGGGCCTGGTACCCCATACTCCCGGAGTACCCCCCACAGAACCCCCGAGGGACGCGGTCGAATGCCTTCTCCAAGTCCACAAAGCACATGTAAACTGGTTGGGCAAACTCCCACGCACCCTCCAGGACCCTGCTGAGGGTGTAGAGCTGGTCCAGTGTTCCACGACCAGGACGAAAACCACACTGCTCCTCCTGAATCCGAGGTTCGACTATCCGACGGACCCTCCTCTCCAGAACCCCTGAATAGACCTTACCAGGGAGGCTTAAGAGTGTGATCCCCCTATAGTTGGAACACACCCTACGGTCCCCCTTTTTGAATAGGGGAACCACCACCCCAGTCTGCCAATCCAAGGGAACTGCCCCCGATGTCCACGCGATATTGCAGAGTCGCGTAAGCCAACACAACCCCACAACATCCAGAGCCCTAAGGAACTCAGGGCGAATCTCATCCACCCCCGGAGCCCTGCCACCGCGGAGCTTTTTAACCACCTCGGTGACCTCAGCACCAGAGATTGGAGAGCCCGACCCAAAGTCCCCAGGCTCCGCTTCCTCAGTGGAAGACGTGCCAGTAGGATTGAGGAGGTCTTCGAAGTATTCCGCCCACCGACTCACAACATCCCGAGTTGAGGTCAACAGCACGCCACCCCCACCATAAATGGTGTTGGTCGCGTACCGCTTCCCCCCCCTGAGACGCCGGATGGTGGACCAGAATCGCCTCGAAGCCATACAGAAGTCATTCTCCATGGCCTCTCCAAACTCCTCCCACGCCCAAGTTTTTGCCTCAGCAACCACCCGAGCCGCATGCCGTTTGGACTGCCGGTACCTATCAGCTGCTTCCGGGGTCCCACAGGCCAAAAAGGCCCAATAGGACTCCTTCTTCAGCCTGACAGCATCCCTCACCGCCGGTGTCCACCACCGGGTTCGAGGGTTGCCACCACGACAGGCACCAACAACCTTGCGGCCACAGCTCCGATAAGCTGCCTCGACAATAGAGGCGCGGAACATGGCCCACTCGGACTCAATGTCCCCCGACTCCCTCGGAACGTGTTCAAAGCTCTCCCGGAGGTGGGAGTTAAAGCTCCGTCTTACGGGAGACTCTGCCAGACGTTCCCAGCAGACCCTCACAATACGTTTGGGTCTGCCAGGTCTGACCGGCATCCTCCCCCACCATCGGAGCCAACTCACCACCAGGTAGTGGTCAGTGGACAGCTCCGCCCCTCTCTTCACCCGAGTGTCCAAGACATGCGGCCGCAGATCAGATGAGACGACAACAAAGTCGATCATCGAACTGCGACCTAGGGTGTCCTGGTGCCAAGAGCACATATGGACACCCTTATGCTTGAACATGGTGTTCGTTATGGACAATCCATGACGAGCACAGAAGTCCAATAACAGAACACCACTCGGGTTCAGATCAGGGGGGCCGTTCCTCCCAACCACACCCCTCCAGGTCTCACTGTCATTGCCCACGTGAGCGTTGAAGTCCCCCAGTAGAACAAGGGAGTCCCCAGGAGGTGCACTCTCCAATACCCCCTCCAAGGACTCCAAAAAGGGTGGGTAATCTGAGCTGCCGTTTGGCGCATAGGCACAAACAACAGTCAGAGCCAATTTTTGAATCATGTTTTATTTATTTTTTATATTTATTGTGTGTCTATGTCAAGTTTCCTGTCTGGCATGAAAGCTGACTCACCTCACTGTAACCAAATCTACCTAAAGATATAAATATGTATGTCTGTATGTATGGATGTGGATGGATGTGGACGGTTGGTTGGTTGGTTGGTTGGTTGGTTGGTTGGTTGGTTGGTTGGTTGGTTGGTTGGTTGGTTGGTTGGTTGGTTGGTTGGTTGGTG
>JBBPBX010010900.1:27904-40905 GCA_038048925.1 Garcialebias charrua | reverse complement strand
CAGCACAGTGGCTCAGTTGGTAGAGCTGCTGCCTCTCAGCGAGCAGGTTGCCCCAGTTCAAATCCTGGCCCGGGACCTTTCTGGGTGCATGTTCTCTCCGTGCATGTGTCAATTTTCTACTCTGGTTTCCTTCCATGGACCAAAAACATGCATGTTAGGCTGATCGGTAACTCTGAATTGTCCCTAGGTGAGTGAGAGCTAATGGTTGTTTGTCTCTGTGTCCCTGTGACTAGAGACCTGTCCAGGCTGTACCCTGCCTCTCGCACAGTGATCACTGGATATGGGCACCATTTACCCCCGTGACTCGAAAAGGAAAAAGCAGGTAAAAGGAAATGGATGGATGGATAATTTTCTAATAAATACTAATCTTTTAATTCCTCATGGAGAGTTGTGGATAATGAAAGAAAGTGAATGCGCCACTTGTGTATTGTTATAATTTTTATGTGCACATACAATGACAAAATCTGTCCTCTGTATCTGATCCATCACACATGAGATACACCCAGGTGGAGCAGCAAGCAGCTGTGTACTGGAGCAGTTTGGAAATAGTTCTCTTGCTATGTGGGGAATCAAACCTATGACTTTCAGTCTCACGCTGGCTGCTCTACCACTGTGCCACCCATGCTCAGTCAGTAACAGACTGCTAATCCTATATTCATAAACTGCACAAAACTACAACCAACATAATAATCCTAAAATATAAAATATATAATACCAGTCCGGAATAATTTGAAATAGGTTTTTTTAAGGTTTTTTTAATATTTCATTCACCTCAAGCAGTAAATATATTTACAAAGTTCATAATCACAGATGTATTATCTAATCATTATTTTCCCTTTCGTGTCACTTCAAGTGAAGTTCATAATGAAATACTACTTCAACCTATTTTTTAGTTAAAACTATTGTAGTTTTATTATATAAAGAACAGTTACAACAAAAAGACTTCAGTGTGGTTTACATTAAGACAATTCAGTTTTGCGCTTTTGTGCAAAACATTTTGAAACAAAGTGTGGGGAAACACAGGTGTACTAACGAGGACTGCACACCACCTCTAAAGCTGGGATTGCTGATTGTTTTGTAGAACACGTTTAGGATCTGAACCTCATACAACTGGAATGCAGCCCTCAGTGATAACGCCTGGGTTCTCCCGTTTTTGTGATGTCTGCCAGGAAACAGACCTAACTTCTTTGCCTGGTAAATACAGACATCTGTCTCCTCATGCCAACATTTCAAAGTTCACATTTTAATGGGGTAACCTTTTCACTTGGGCTCCAGTTGTCTGTCTACATTGCCCTATAAGCTAATAGTTTCACTGTTGGTGTACCTGCTGTGTCATATTCTGACTCGAGCTGTCTAAGGGTAATCAAAAATATTATTTTTTGAGAGGTGACAAAAATTAAATAATAAAAAAATACATAGAAGCTTGATAAAGATGAATAAGATTAAGAACGAGATCAACGGAGAAACAGCACAGATTGAACGACTGGGAGATAAAGTTAGAGAGGCCAGACTGAGATGGTTTGGACATGTCCAGAGGAGGGACAGTGGATATACTGGTAGAAAGAGGTTAGAAATGCAGCTGTCCGTAAAAAGACAAATAGGAGATATACAGTATGAATGCAGTTAGAGAGGACATGGAGGCAGTTGGAGTGATGACAGAGGACACAGAAGTCAGAGGAAGATGGAGGAATGACTCAATGTATTGACCCCTGAAGAGGGAACTGCCAGGAGAAGAAGAAAAAGAATAAGAAGAGGTAGTTTGATCAACTTTGGTAAAGGAAAGTTCAATTTGATCATCTGATGTCTATCAAAATGCAGAACCTGAAGTATCTCACTAGATTGCAATTGTTGGGGACGCAAGACGGTGAGAAAATGTGCAAATTTTCACTTGCAGTTACACTGAACTCCTCATTTGTACAAACCCCCATCAAGCGTTGGCCCAGAGTTTGCCAAAAATACAGCTCTAGCAGTGCAGAATCACAGAAACTAAATTGAAAAGTGTATCAGCTGAGCTCCAGACACCCACAATGACTCTGGGACTAGATCAAGAGAACATTTGTCTTTGTGTTTGAATTACTCATTTCATTGAAACACCAGCCCCAGAACGTTTCTCACATTTTCACCTCAGCTGAAGTTACAATAGTTGATAGTTTTTTTTTAAAGACTCCCATTTTCTCTTGACCTTGAACATGAGATGAAATAACTCATGTAAAAACACGTTTCACTTTATCAGTGTTATCAAACTTTACAACTCGTGAAACTGTTGGGTTAGCTTTAACAGAATCCATTGCAGAGTTTTTAACAGATGCTGGCAAGTGATGTACTCAGTATCCTATCATCTCAGTGTGTGTGAGAGAGGGGGGCGTATGTGTGTCTGTGTGTGTGTGCCAATGTTGAGCTGTGGGTGTCAGTGTCACTGCTGGTGTGTCGATGTTTAGAAACTGCCTCAAAATTGTGAGGTGTGTGTCTGACAGAGAAAAACACATTAAGCTGACGCTGTCATCGCTCTTCTCCCTTCGCAGAAAAAAGTACCCACCTGTGCCAGGTGCCATCACTCACGTCTGTCCCTTTATGAAGATGCGGAGAGAAAAGGGGAAGTGAAGTGCAGGAAGAGAGAGGGAGCACGACGGTGCTCAGTGCCTTGAAACAAACACACAAACGGAGCTCAGAAATCCAAAGACATTTTATTGTGGATATTCAGTGGACAACTTTTGATCCTACAGTACTTGTTAGCTCTATTTATTCTGTCAATCCTGTTTAGCACCAGACAACCTAGAGAACATATGTCAAAGTCAAGGCCCGCGGGCCAGATCCAGCCCGCAAATTAATTATCTATGGCCCCCTGGATGATATTTAATTACTATTAGAAATGGCCCGCAGGCCACAGCCGCCCGCTGGTGTTTTGCGCGCACCAACACTACATTCCCCACAATGCAACGGTAGTAGGGATGGGGCCGATCCGGAGTTTTATCTCATGAACCCAGAGTAATAAGACCCGCCTCACGTCACATTCAGGAAATCCATTTCATAGTTTGCAGCCAGCTACAATGTGCGGACTGAGTGAGTAGCACTTTAGCTAACAGCTAGCCAACTTTTCATCGTAACATGTCCGCTGTGTGGAAGTATTTTACACTAAACACCACAAGACGTGCAATGTTTGCAGAGCCATAGCGCCACATTAAACTGCGGTCAAGTTAGTTTTATGTTGGACATTCGAGCTCTGGGGCTTCAGCGGGACGCCACTGTCGCTGAACCAAATCAGGGAGACCGACCGCGGCCAGCTGCGTCCAGTCCGACCCGCTGTCTGACCGTCTCGTAGGAGGGACAGGCTGAGAGCGGCTGATCGAAATCAGAGTGCCCGCCCCGTATTGAACAAGAAACACACACCGCTGAAGCTAAGGAGCTCAAATGTTCACTGAGAAGTTGCTAAACTTCATCAAAATTAATGACCAACAGCTATCAGCTGTAGAAAATGAAGGATTTCGTAGCTTCATACTTGCAGCCAACAGCCAACAGTAAACAATCATAAAAAAGCATACAGTATTAATTTATTAAAAATCACAAGAAAAATGTATTAAAAAAAGGAAACATAAACAGCTACATTTTAAAACAATGTAAAATACTAAAAGCAGGAATGTTTGTGTTGATTTATGCCAAGAACTTAGCAGATGTAAAACTATTTAATGTTTTATTTTATTAATTTATTCATTCATTTAAAAGAGACTAAATAAAACAAATTCATCAAAAAGAAAACACTGAATGAAAAGAGTGCTGAAAGAATAAAAAAATTCTTATACAGTATCACCCCCTTATAATAAACATTGAACCAGTTCGGCCCTTGGCTTGTAGCAAATTAGTTTTTTTGGCCATCTGTGTATTTGACTTTGACACCCCTGGCCGTATGTCCATGCCCATATGTAGAATACAGTTTGTGCTGCAGCTTCAACAGACATGTGTCATCTAACAGGAAAGCAGCCTTTTCCTGCAGAATGATGCATAAATATTACTACATTATCACCAAAAGAACGTCTATATTCAAAGGTTTGATGACCTTAAAAGCAGGATGAGCAGGTACCACACAAACTAATTAACCTTTAACTACCCCACCAAGACAAACTATGAATTTTATTTTTATTTATTTTTTCATTTCTTATTTTCTTGGGTGGTTGATGACATTTTTAAATAACATACCCACACCCAGTACTTTAGTGTGCATTTTGTGAAACTTGCTAAAAAGATTAAATTATAATTGACAACTTCTACCTGAGCTAGTAATACAAGTACACCAACTAGCCTCGTTTCATTAAAATAGTATTGAGATTATATCTGAATTTTTCTCGTTATAAAGAAACAAGTAGTTGTAAAATTCCTTCAGCATATTCATGATGTTCTAACACTTTGACATGTTTACAGAAATAGATAAACAAGATGGTTTGAGTAAGTTGGTTTTATAGCAAGTTATTTTATTTTACATTATCTTAAATTTGTTACCCATACCATGAACTGACAAATCCACCATTTGGTCAAGCACATTTGAAAAAAATATTAAACATAATTTGAGTTTTTGTGCTGCATTAAGGGTCATAATTCTATTTAGTAAGGCCTTTACCACCAAAATATGTAAAAAAAAATAATAAAAAAAAATCCATACCTTTCAAAGTTTACCCAAAAACAGTCATGATGCCAAGCTTGATGTCCTTGTTTTTGACTTCCTGGTTGGAGGAGGGAAAGAAGAACGTACCATTTACTGTCACAGTGCCATCTGGTGGCTCATTTTAGCATTACATACTTTAATTGAATGGTAGAGATGGTTCAACAAGTTTAGTTACCGTAGGTTAGACACTCCATTCTTGAAAGTTAGTGACTCAAAATGTGGTAAACTACTTGGTTGAACAGGCAGTAAAGTAAATTGTCTTGTTTGGTCAAATTGTATGAACATATTACAATGGGAAATATTACAATAAAAGGTGTAAAGCAAAGTCATTAAATATTCAGTTACAAGTTGTCTGGGTTTTATTTATTTTTATTTTTTATTTTATTTTATTGCTTTTTTCAGTTTTCTGTGAAATTTTTTTCCTGTCTGTACTACGTTTGTGTTTTTTTCTGGATGTCTGTTTTAATTATTATTTTTGGGCAGCACGGTGGCACAACTGGTAGAGCTGCTGCCTCTCAGCGAGAAGGTTGCCGGTTCAAATCCCGGTCCGGGGCCTTTCTGGGTGGAGTTTGCATGTTCTCCCCGTGCATGCGTGGGTTTCCTCCGGGTACTCCGGTTTCCTCCCACAGACCAAAAAACATGCACGTTAGGCTGATTGGTGACTCTAAATTGACCCTAGGTGTGAGTGTGAGAGTGGATGGTTGTTTGGTGTGAGTGAGACAGGTCCCTCTTGTAAATGAGTCCCCGTGGCTCAACGAGGCTAGCCTGTATAAATAAAGGTTGAATGAATGAATAATCCCCCAGCACATATGCTAGTCTACTACATCTAGACATACAAAGAATACTATCAGAAATTGCGTTGCCAAGATGGCCACCACAGTATGCTTTCTAGTTTTTATATTGCTTGAAAGTAAAGTTTCCTTATGTATGTCGCATCGTAAAAATCATCATAATCACAAAATATTAAAGTGTTTAAAGTGATTTTTTTTTAATTGTTTTAGAGCTTTTATGTTCAGTTGTTTAAGTGTAATTAATCCAGAAGTACATTTCTGCTCTGTGCTACAGAGCTGAAGCTGTGTGACATCCCTTTGATGTCCTGCTGCACTTCCCTTCTCTACAATTTAAATTTAAATACTGTAACATTTTAAATAAACAACCCATGCTGCATGGATTGTTCTCCATGATTGCATGGATCATAGTAAGTACCGGTACACAAATATGTTATAGGTGTAAGACATGCGTGAGCAAACCTGTATATCAGTTTTAAATTAAACTGAACTAAGACATGTTTTGTAAAATAAAATTAAATAATGTAAAATTAAATTAAATATGCATGAACTAAAATACATGTGACCTTTCTTAAAAAATGAAAATGAAATGCATTGTTTTTTTACATCCTTTTTACTGTGGTGTAAGTAAACAAAGATAATTTTCTTGCATTTCCCCCCTTTATAATTTATTTTCTAGTCCACAAGAAGCCAGCGAGACATTCTGTTACTGCAGGCATTTTTGAGTCTTATAACGTTCCTGCTTAGTGGATGAAATTATATTAGGGTGAGATATTATGGCGTTTCTGATCTATATCTGCCATGGACACTTAAGCTTGCAGGGACTGCTTTCCTATAAGCATTCTAAACAATTTATTTTCTTTGAAAAACATCCTGGAGCACATTGTGGATAATCTTCAATTAAATTTGAAAGTGTTTTTGAACAAAATGCAATAAAAAGTGTTGCCGGTGTTGCCTCTCCTGTACGTCTGATTGTGTCTTTAACTTTTCAAGGATTCTAAAAGAGGACACGAAGTGAGTTGGCCCACGTCTGTAGTTTAAGCCCACCATCCAGTTGTGTGCTTTTCCTGATGAAAACGCTCAGGTTGTGCCAACCTCCTCCCTGATGGGTAGACCCGAGTGGAGAAAAGAATGGTGTCGCAGATGAAAAACTGAAGGGGGGACAAAAAGGTTAATTGGTTTTGTTGACCATCTGTCTATGAAAGAGAAAGCGGTTAGCAATGACACATTTCAGCTTGAATAGAAAAGACATGGATCTTCAGATACTGATTGACAGTGACCAGTGTGGTAACCTTTCCTAAAAATAGAGGAAGTTCATAAGAAAGGAAAATTAGCCATTTGCTTTCTAAAAAAAATAATAAAAAAATTGTTTTTGCAGATGTTGCCATTTTTATTTCAAGAAAGTATCTTTCCATTTTGCTTCCTCACCCTTTTTTCCTGTGCCATAAGCCGTGAACAAAGCAATGTCACAGATATCAAACTACAGGAGAAACTAAAAAGTAGCTGAGTGGAGCATTTAGCTAGCAGTGGGAGATTGTGGTGTGTGGCTGATTCCTCTAGGGACCAGTTTTAACCCTCTAACCATCTGAGAATCTCCCCATCTGTGTAGTACTTTTATTAAATAAAACTGACCACAGAGAGCATACAAAGATACAATTACTGAAACTGTCATTCCCATCTGCAAACAGGGAAATGAGCTGTTCCCATACGGAAAAGATATATATAAATTTTATAAAGTTTTTATATGTTCTGTTTGAAACTTATATTTTTTGTATAATGCATTGAAACCAGGTATAAGATCCTTAGTAAATTTGTATAAAATGAAACATATATAATTTGTATACTTATAAGAACAATATATGACAGTAATTTCACATACAATATCCTTAGTAGGAAAATGTACTATTAAACTTATATGAGTAGGGCAATCACCCATGAAACAAAAATACTTAAGTACTATAGAAAATGTACAGGTACTGATGTCACAAATGTGAGACATACATAGACTGCAACCCAATCCAAAATTAAAATCACTGGGTAAACACACGTTAACAAAAACACAATTTTAACACATACTGACAACTAAATTTTGGGCCAACTTTAGTAATTTTGTAAAATATAATAATTTAATGGAAGTATTTAATCTTGCATACATAAAATGACAACGTATTCCATTATTTTGTAGCAATACTTTTAATTCCGCACACAATCAAATGGAACTTAAATAGTAAATGGAGCTTATTTATATAGCACTTTCCAGCCCCATATGAGGGACCCCAAAGCGCTTTACAATACCAACCATCCACCCATTCATACACACATTCATACACCAGTAGCGGTAGACTGCCATGCAAGATGCCTTCCAGTCCTACCGGGAGCAACTTGGGGTTAAGTGTCTTGCCCAGGGACACAACGACACATGGTGTGGGGAACCGGGATTCGAACCTCCAACCTTCCAATCGGGGGACGACTGCAATTACCACTACGACACGGCCTCCCCATCAACATATTACATAAATTGCACATTATATTTTAGAATAAATGACAATACTTAGTACCGGTAGTCTTTTCACATAACCCCAGTTCATAATACAGATTTTTTTAACCCCTAAATGATTGTTTTGAAAAGGTTCATATACATTATATGTGTATGAATACATATACTGTATGTTGATAACAGGCATTGCAAAATTCTTCACATAACAATAAATGTAGTTTTTTCAGACGTGTAACCTCATTTGTTACCTAAATAAAATAATTCCTCATCAATCCATAAACCTAAAATTAATTCCATGCTCACATGCAGATTACATTTAATCATTTACAGTAATGTGTGTTCAGTAGCCGACATACAGTCGAGCTGGACAGTGGACATTGTATACTGTATACACAGTACATACATGGTGTAACTATCTGAGTTGCATATATAGCTTTGTGAAAGCCAGTGGGAAAGTGGATGGTTGACATAAAAGCTCAGTTCAGTTCTGATTAGAGAACATCTGGCCAACTTCTGCACTGTGGAATTACCATATTTTCCAATAGACACTGATCACTTGTCTGTATAAAGTGTGACAGTGAAAAAATGTTTCCATCTTTCAGAAGCACAACAGAATTGTGATGGCTTTAAGAATGAGAGCATGGCGAAAACGCTAAAGAGACATCTACTTCTACGTTATTCTGACAGTGAAGATGAGCTACGAGGCATTGAAAATACAGGTGGTCCTCGACGCCCACGACTTACGACAATTCGGAGTTCCGAACACATCATAATTAATAAAAATATGAAATTAAATTGAAAGTGGTCACTGCAGCTTCCTTTCCCCTATAGAAAACGTGTGTTGTAGGGAGACGCCAAAGGTATAACTATGGATTATTTAGCACTTCCTCAAGCCCTAATAAATATACAATATATTAATAAACACAACAATAAACATGGTCTTGAGTACACAGTGCACTTTTATTGTCTTAAACGCATTTCTCAACCTGGACCTGGGCTGTGAATTACTATGGGTATACATTACCAGTAAAAGCACACACAAACTTAGCTCAAATTAAAAAAATAATAGTAAAAAAATCTAAACTTTATTCATGTTTCACACCACCTTGAGTTCAAATTAATTTTTACATAGTAAATGTGTTAAAATGTAATGATGATAGTCAACGTGATCAATGAAGCTCCTTGTTCTGTATTGATAATTACATTTCCAAATCATACATGTTCACATCAATTATTACAAACTCATGTATAAATTCAATTTTACTTTTAATTGTTTTAGGTGTGCCAAATTTTATTTTGTTATGTTTGGACATTATTTATATAAAAAAAACAGATAGAGTTTCCGGCAGTTTCCCACAGTTTCCGCCAGTTTCCGGCAGCAGTCAGTTTTCGGCAGTGCCGCCATGTTTTGGTTAGCTTCGGTTGCTCTCCAGCTTCGACAGTCGGACCGTCCGTGTCCGCTAAGAGGTTCCTGCGCACGGATACATGAGATGTAGATGAACGGCGGTTGTGCTGAGGGACGGATGGGCGAATGAAAACGACGCTGTTGACCGCGTGAAGCAGCAGACAGCGTCAGCGAGCCGGACCTGAGTAGCAACGAGCTAACATGCTAATAACAGGCCTTGCTGTAGCATGAACGGGTAGATGCTAAGGCCCCACCGGGGGCACGGAGCCGACAGGCGGCGGCCGGGAGCTCGCATCAATGTCCGACTGGCAGCTCAGATGTTGGATGGACACCGACCTATCATGCTAAAACGCAGAGAACAAGAAACAGCTGCGGATGCCTTTTGGAGGTGCTAATGCTAACAAACGCAGCTAATAGCGGAGCTAAAATGCTAACGAGGTGCGGCCTTTTGGATGGACACAGCGAAGAAACGGCGCAGTAAGTTATTCACTCTTTTTCCCTTCATTATGTATGGAGTTAACATGCTAACAGTCCTTCTTGTAAACAGTTTGGACCGCGTGGAGCAGCACGAAGCTGCAGAACTCGGACCTGCAAGAGCTAACATGCAAACAGACGGAGACAGGCTTGACCAGCTCAAAGTAAGATTTTATTTTTTGATTTACTGTAATTGTCTCTAAATTGTCTCTAAATGTACTGTATGTGTTTTTTTGATATTTATGTAGGGTACTGTGTTAGGATAGGCGAAGTGAACTACATTACAGTACAGTAATGGGGCTTAGAACACGCATTGACACACAGAGCACTTAAAGGTCCACCGACATGATTTTTTTACTATTCATAAAATTGCTCAAAATATATATATTTTATCATTTAAATATGTTCCTTTATGCAAACAAAATGATAAATCACTTTAATTTTGCTTTAAAGGTGATTTTGAACTTCAAGCCATGTTTAATCATGGGAAATCTGATTACACCCGAACGCACCATCTGTGATGTCACACCGGGCAGAGCTCTGTGCTTGTCACAGTGCGTAGGTATGAGCAGCTCGACATGAAGGTAAGTCTGATACAGCATCAGACCTAAATTAGATCCTGTTGTTTCTTGTTCCATCACCCAAACTATTTTCTGCTTCCCAAAATGAAGACAAATAGATCAAATCTTCACATAGATTGCTAAATTCGTCAGGTTTTAAATGGTCCGCTATTAAAGAGACCAGAGCCCTCTGCCCAGTGTTACATCACAGATGGTGCGTTCGTGTATAGTTGGATTTCCCATGATTAAACACAGCTTGAAGTTCAAAATCACTTTTAAAGCAAAATTAAAGTGATTTAGCATTTTGTTTGCAAAAATGAACATATTTAAATGATAAAAGATATATATTTTGAGCAATTTTATGAAAATTAAAAAATCATGTCAGTGGGGCTTTAATGGTTTATTGGCCATATTAAGAAAGCAAGGACACATTGCCTGTGGATTGCCATACACTACTACCCCACAGTGTAACACCACGGAGCCTAAATGTGGCGGGCAGTACATGTACTGTGACCTAGAGAAGGGGATCTGTCGTTATTTACGTCAGCAATGATGTGCAGATTACTGTAAACATTGATGGTGTCCCACTTTTCAAAAGTAGTGGTGTCCAATTCTGGCCAATACTAGTGAAGTGTGGTAATTGGCCAAATAAGATGAGTGACACAAAAACCAAACGGGCATTGAGGGATAAAATTAACCCTGGGGGTGACTGGATGACATCCCATTAATAAAGATAAAAAGTACTTCTTGTAAGTTTTGATACATTTAAAATGAAATGTATATCTTAATCCAAATAATGTTGAAATGTGTTTTTTTCTCTCTTCACTTAAGCCAAACGTTGTGAGTGTGAGAATTACAACCTGACTAGTCAGGCAGAGCAGGATGAGGAGGACCTGGACATGGTGACTAAATCCAAAAGGAGTCGCACTTAAAAAGTAGCTCCGGAGTTTTTTTTAAGCGGTATGTTTGTCATTCTCAAGTGATTTATACATATGTAATCTGCTGACAAAAATTGGGCCTAAAACTTTTTTCACATCAATGTTTGTGAACATTTTTTGCAGGATTAACATCTTCTGATGAAGAAGAGCGTGTCAGAGGTAATGTAGATTTTTTAATTCCGCTTTCAAAAGTAATGACCTTTTTAGTAAGCCCTTTTATTAAAAATGGGCATGCTTATTTTTCTTTAAATCACCTGTGTAGGTGTCCAGCTGCCAAACTATCCAACGCCTCCACAGAACTACTGAACAAAGCTAGTGAGTACTTACGAGGTCACCTTTTGAGTTTGTTTTTTATTTTTATTTTTTATTGCTCCACCCATCCAGTCCTTTAGAGCTGACCAAGAGGGTATCTGTCCGCCCTCTAAAATACCAACACAATTCTGACTGCTCGGATACAGATGAGACTCAGATTCTGACTCAAGCCAAGGTGACATCAATTTTCTTTTATCTATTTAGAGTTCTGTATCATACAAATATACTGACAGTTCTCTCTTTATCATTGCGTACACAGAAGCCAAAAGCTCTCACTGGGAAGGACCCTGCAGAGGAATTCCTCGCCATGTACAGTGATATTCCGCCTTCAGACCTTCAACATGAGGAAAGTCAGACAGTGATTGAATTAAAGCGGTAGATCCAGGAACTGAAAGACGAGAATGCTAAACTGAGGGCGTTGGTTTTTCAAGGTATCACTTCACTCATTTAACAATTACACAGTCAATAAAATTCAAATAATTTAATATTTTTACAAAACTGAACTTTGTAATAAAGAACAATATTTTGTTATCTAATTGGTACAGATCTGCCTGAACTCCTAAAGTCTATGAAGACTGTAATTAATCTAGCTGAACATCCTAAGAGGTACAGTTCAGAACTGAACACACCACAACTGCCACCTCAAAAAGTTCTTTGCAGTCCAGGCCTGGTCCATCATCTGCAGATTCACTGCCGTCCCTCTCCAGACCTACACCCTCAAGCTCCCCATGCGAGTCGGTCATTCCATCAACAAGGGATACCCTGTCATCTAAGGTGATTGGTTAATAAAGAATGAATAAAAACATTCATCACTATACAGTATCCTAAATGCACCTTTTGCATGTCTCCATTAAACAGGTGGAGATCCATCCTGGGACTGGAGTGACGGTCGAGAAACTGGCTTGGGCCTATGCTACCAATGCAAACTCGGCTACAGTTTTTGTGAGGCATCTGCTCACAGCAGTCTTTCCTGCGGAGACTCTGCTGGTCAGCAATCTTCGAGGGGGGAAACAAGGCCGAGGAGATGCTCGTCTACCTCTGGACAAAAAAACTGGATGCTATCTACAGTAAGTTTTCAGACTTTTACAGGTAGTCCCCGACTTACGAGCGCTCTAACTTACGAGGATCCGGACTTACGAGCTGGCCAATTTTGGGAAAAAACGCAAAAAATACTGAGTTTTTCTGTGTTTTTTCACCACAGTTCGTTAGCTAAACATGTGGACACACGTTTCCGATCATTTTTATGCACTCATAAGCAGTTTTTCGATGAAAAACGAGTGTTTGTAGTCGCGCTAGCGAAACCGTTCCAACTTACGAGCGAAAATTCCGGACTTACGAGACACGTGGCGGCCGTTCCAAGTTACGAATTTTCG